>JAOXJP010290476.1:0-18882 GCA_025762735.1 Platanus orientalis | reverse complement strand
AAAAAAACGAGAATTGGGAGTCAGAATCAGATAAACCACTTTTTTCAGCTTCCAAAAATTCCACTCCCAAACCGATTTTGGGAGTGGAATCCGGGAAGAGAATGCGAAATTACCAAACGCCATTTTCACCTATTTTGGAATCTTGAGAACGAAAGCAACGAAAATCACTTTTCGGGAGAGTTATCAAACGCAGCCTTTGTATCCTATGATCATCTATCACCTAAGAACAAAGCTTTTTCCTTGTCTTTCTCTTCTATTTCTATTCCTCGCAGTGAGTCTAAGGCACTATCACAAAAACCTTGGAGAGAGGCTATGATTGAAGAGATGAACGTTTCAGAAAATAATGGCATCTGGGAACTGGTAGATCTTCCAAGAGGAAAGGCCACTGCTGGATGCAAATAGGTTTTCACTATGAAATTGAAACTAGATGGAACCATTTATAGATATAAGGCATAGTTGGTTGCTAAAGGATATACTCAGACCAATGGTATAGACTATCAAGAAACATTTGCACCAGTTGCTAATGTTAATTTAGTGTAAATCTTGATCTCAGTAAAAGAAATATAGGGTGGTCATTGCTACAATTGGATGTAAAAATTCATTCCTCCATGATGACTTACAAGAAGAAGTTTACATGAAAACTACTCCAGGGTTTTAGCATCCTAAAGATAAAGTTAAAGTGCGTAGATTGAAGAAAGCACTCTATGGGCTAAAATAGTCAACAAGAACATGGTTCGAGCAATTTAGTAGTGCTATGAGATAAAGAGGGTACTTGCAGAGCCAATCAAACCATACATTTTTCGTCAAGCATCAAAGTAGTGGCTTGATTGTTCTTATCGGTTATGTTAATGAAATTATGGTGATAATGAATGATCTTGGTAAGGTGGAACAATTCAAAAAGTATCTACATCAACAGTTTGAGAATAAGATTTGGGCCCATTACACTTCTTTCTTGGGATAAAAGTACTACGTTCAACAAGGGAAGTGTGTCTATATCAGAGAAAGTATGTGCTAAGCACTCTTGATGATGTTGGGATGCTGGGTTGTGGGTCATATGATACTCTGGTTGATCCTAATTGTAAATTGCGAAAAGACAATGGTGAAAACTGATAGATGTTAGGAGGTACTAGAGATTGGATGCAAAGCTGATATATCTTTCTTTGACCCGACCAGACATATCATATGCAGTTGGACTTATGAGTCAGTTTATGCATGCACCCACCACCACTCAAAGGCTAGTTACAAAATCTTCAGGTACATAAAGAGAAATCCAGACACGGGACTACTTTATACGAAAAGTGATACCATCCAAGTTGAGGCTTACACAGATGATACACTATGAGTTGAGGGATATACTAATGTAGACTGAGCCAGATCACCATTGGATAGAAGATCAACCTCAATATATTGCACATTTGTTGGTGGGAACAGGTTAGATGGAGGAGCAAGAAGCAACCAATGGTTGCTCGTTCTAGTGGTGAAACAGAGTTTTGTTGAATGGTCAATGGTATTTGTGAGTTGTCATGTATCCAAGGCATGCTTCTAGATTTGGGTTTATGCATCCGCACAACTATAAGACTTTATTGTGAAAACAAGGCGGCCATCAGCATAGCCCATGATCCGGTGCAGCATGACCGCACCAAACATATTGAGGTTGATTGGCATTTCATCAAATAGAAGCTTCGGTCAGAACTCATATGTACACCCTATGTTTGAATAGGAGATCAACTTGCTGACATTTTTACTAAGGGTTACGTTCAAATGTAAGGGTATGGGTGTAATAAGGGGTATATATTTGAAGGTATATACAGTAGTTGTATGTATGGGGTATTTCAGCCTTCACCAAAAATACATAAATACATCAGTTGTATGGGGATACCTTAACACTCCACATGACATTCTTCCCCAACTCCCCTCTCTCACTCTTCTCTTCTCATTCTTCTTCCATGATCTTTATCTCTAAGTTTTTGATTCCTTGAGAGTCACAAATACAAAACAAATCAAAGTTCAACCACCAACAATTTATAAGATCAATCGCCTACTCTGAAAACACCGAAGAATCCCCAAAAAGAGAAACATATTATAACCATACCTCTCATGCAAAAGGGCAATTCATAAGTATATAGTCAATCGTTTTCTCATTTTGCTTGCAAAGGAATCACATGTTAGCAATCCTCATTCCCCTACGCATACTATATCTTATTAAGAGCAGCTGTCTGAAGGAAAATGAGGCTGACTAGGAACCTCCATGTCATCCTTGCTGGAAAAGTAGCAGGAGAAGATCCCGATAGGCACCAAAAAAGACTTGAAATAAAAACTTTCCTTTTGCATCAAGTCTCCAAACCCCATAATCCTTGCTCCACACCAGAATGTGCACCTCATCCAATCTCCCACGAAGCTGTATCAGATAGGAAATTTTCAGTTATTCAAGTTTCTTATCAGTTTTCTCACCAAAGTCAGATCCCCAGCTTCTCCGTCCCACTCATATGCTACTATAGCATTAATATTGATCACAAATCTATAGATGTTGGGAAACAAGAATTTGAGGCGGAGATCCAAACATGACAATCCTCCCAAATTTCTATTTTAGTTCCTGAACCAAAAATCAGCTGAAGGCCACCAAAGAAGGCTTCAAAAACCTCATAACATCCTTCCACAACACCAAGCCAGAAGAAGACTACAGTATATACCATGTCCCACACATTTGAGCTTCCACATTTTTCCAACACCACTTTTTTCCGGATTTTCATGTTCTTCCCCATATATCCACAGCCATTCCCCAAGCAAGTCTCAGTTCATCACTTGAAAATGGTGAAAAACTAAACTGCCATACTCCTTGAGAAAGCAAATCATATCCAAATCTACCTGCTAAACTTGTAAGAGTCGTCCATTCATTCTTAGGCGAATGGACATTTAGAAGTTTGATTAATGGGAACTGCCATATCTCACAAATGGAGAATCGCCACATAAAAGACTTGACTGATAAGGGAGAGCATTTTTTTATATTGAGGTATCCAGGCTTCTTGAGCACCTGACTATGTCCTTGGGGCACATGGACTCCTTGACTCCCCCATGCACCGGATAAATCGGGTTTTTTTACCCAATTATAAAAATCCTCTATATTGAAGAATTCTATAAGAATAATTCTATCAAAGAGGCATCAAATTATGTCTAAACTATCAAAAAGGCATAAAATAATATCTGAAAACTCAAACCAAAAAAACTTATAAGTCGATCTATAATCTCAAACCCATAACAATCTACAATTATGTCTAAACTATCAAAAAGGCATGAAATAATATCTGGCATACAATATAAATGACTGACCAATGTATCAATCTACAATCCCAAAGTCCAATCAATTATTCAGCATTAAAATGAAATTTCAGATCACAATGGAAACGAAGATGATTCAACTATGGTATTACCATTTTTGCATATGATATTCATGAACTTATCATAGACTAGAAATGCAACAGCTTAGCAAAACAAAATCTCAAAAACAAACTTTTGCAAACTAATTGCCATACCAATCACCTGGAAATCGGAGACAGTGTGCAGTATTAGCCTTCCCTTTCACCAACTTATCAACTAAACAAAAGAAGTTACACAAAATATAAGTTGTTAAGAAAATTTAAGAATGATGAACAACCAAAGTTGGAAGGACACTTACAAAAGTTACCACATGAAGAAGGCACACGGCGTTGCGTCCCACAAGGACAACAAATTGGCTATTCACAAAAGGAAAAGAAAATAAAGACATGAAGGAGCAAGAATATGAACATGAATTAAAATCAGAATTGTAATAATGCAATATGTCTAGATAGATTTACAAAATGTTCATAGGGAATCATAAAATGTGAGATAACCAGTTACTACAAAGAAAATTTAAAATTTGAGTTAATAACTATCACAGCAGCACAACCAAATAAAGGAGAAAATAAACAGATATACATCATCAGAGAAGGGATATTTAATATAATAGGTTCTCTAATAATTTAAACTCATAAATAGAAATTTTAAGAATATCTCTAATTTATATTCTAATTCTTTTAGAAAAGAAAATTAGTTGTAAAGAATTTCCAATGGAAAGAAAGAACTTATCATAATTCAAGAACGGATTTTATTAAACATTGTTTCTCATTAAGCTAGATCTCAATTATATACAAAATAAATAAATAAAATTCTTAAGTGTTCTGAATCGAGTCTAGGGGGCCTTGCTATATCGCATCTTCAATTTGCAGACGATGCCGTTATATTTTGGGATACTGAGAATAGTCAAACTGATATCTGCTTGTTTGGGTACTTGCTGGAGTGTTTTGAAGTGGTGATAGGCCTAACAAAGTTAATTTAACTAAAAGTGAAATGTTTGGGGTTGCAACTGAAAGTTTTTGGTAGGCACGGATGCCACATGAAGGTCTTTAAGTCCAAGTAATCCTAGTGGGGGTGAAAAGGATTTCACTTCTTTTCAGTTGATTTCTTAATTAAATTCAATCCAGTTAACTTTCCCTCTTTTGATTTCACTTGAGATGCCAACTTGAATGCTTATCAATACAATGTACACAAAATAGAGTTTAATTTCCAAAATTCATCACAACATGTGCAGCAACACTACAACCAATTTGTTAAGTTGCTTGATGTTCAATTAGATAAATTCTAGAGGTATTGGCAACCCTAATGAATCAATTCACTTATTGCATTAGCCAAATATGAGCTAATAAATATAAGCACACAAAAACAATCACACAAGAAGACAATAATTTATAATGGTTCGGCACTTAGTGCCTACGTCTACTGCAAAAAGCTTATCCCTGAGCTAGGTTGATTTTATTAACAGATTATATTTCTAATCTATTACAAGGAAATCAACAACCTTTAAAATGACTTACTAGTACCACTTGAATCCACTCGCCTATCAAGATTCACACCCACTGTCTCCGATGAGAGTGCACATGTCCAGTGGCTCTGGTAGACGTCTCCAAACGTTTCCAGTGCCTCCAATGAAAACCTTAGATCATAGGAAAGAGATTTACTTTGTTGAAATGATGTCTCTTCTCAGGCTCTCGTGTACTTTGAAGAGACCTTCTAGTTAAAGATATTTGAGATTTTACTTGTATTGGCTCTACTCTCCGAGCTTTCTAGGTTTTTCAAGGATTGAAACACCCTAAGATCAACCCATACAGAGATTTACCAATGTATAATCACAAAGGGTCATGTGTGTGTGAAAGCCTCTCACAATCAACAAAGATTTGCCAAAAAAAATTAAGGTTGTCAATCGGACCATGTGGGTCGAGCTAAAGTCAACCCAAGCCTAGCCTGAAGATAAATTCCTAAGCCCGAGCCCAAATTCAGTCCAAGACATTCTGCTCAAGCCCAACCCATTTAAATAAATTGGGTTTCGGGTTAAGCCCAAAGTTAACAATCCAATGGAAAATTTTAGATTGAGTTGGGGTCCATGGGCTTTAAAAATCAAATTTATGAAACATATCAAATTGAGTTAGGGCCCATGGATTTTAAAAATTAAATTTATGAAATAAAATCATCGAAAATTTATACACTTTAAGCTGGATTTTGGGCTAGGGTCACTCAGATTAAGAAAATTAGCTCACTCATGTATTAAGGTCACACTACATTTCAAGCCAGGCTATAGATCCCTTATTAGATATAAACTTCGGGTTGGGTTGAGCCGAGCTTCGAGCTAAAAAAGCTTGGACCCGAGTCCAACTTGAAAATCACGTCAAGCTTAACGCTTGGGCCTGAGCCCAACCTGAAGTTTGATTTGCCCAACCCATCCACTCTTTGGGCCAATCAAGTTGGGCTTCGGGCCAGCACAGCCCAATTGACAACCCTAATAGAAATATAAAAGAATACAACTTTTTGAGAATCGGGCTTTATTCCTTCGTGTGGGAGATGTATGTATTACTTTGGATATTTTCTCTCCTTAAATAAAGGGTGAAAACAGTCAGAAAATCTTCGCAACGAATTTGTGAGTTGCATATATTTTTTCCAAATCAATCTCGATCAATACAAACCGGTTCAATCAATTGAGCTTGTCAACTGTTCGATTAATCGAACCTTAATCTCAATCAATCGAGATTGATAGTCAGACTGTCCAATTCTGTTAGATCGATCCAACTCACTTCCTCGATCAATCCAGAGTCTCAGGGTTTAACAAAGTTTGGTTAGGGCTCTGTTTGAGCGATTCAGCCTATTCTTAATAAATCTCAATCGATCAAGATTGTGAAATTTCACATTTTTGCCTTTATTTAACCATTTTTGTGTGAAGACTTCCACTCTAAGGCCTTGAATAAGTCTTCTATGAACCATCTATGGTATTTGGCTTAGTCTTACCCTTATGTACCACTCATCAACCTTTAAATTTACTTTTGACATTCCGAGGTTGACTTTGTTGTGATCTGGCTTGCCTGAGACTTGTTGCACATTTGACTTTATCAGTTTGGTCTCCTGCTTCTGTGATCCTCAATCTTTTGGACTTGTATGATTTGAACTCTTTAAGCACTTCCCGGACTTGACTCGAACTTACATGACTCAATACATTTTCCAACAGCATACATACATGTAAGACTAGACACTCTTGACCACAATACTCATCATGTACTATTTACGATGGAATGGAATTGACAATACAAATATACACTTACAACAACTCCTCAAAATTTGAATAATTTAGCATTCGTTTTAGTATGTAGAATTGGTTAATTCCTTGCATCTTAATTGGGCCTTCCCTTAGGTGCCTAGTTTTAAGATAAGGAGGTATGGGAGCCAGCTGTGGAAAATGTGTGAAGGAACTTGGACTCTTGGAAAACCTCTCCTCTCTAAATGTGGTAGGTTAACCCTCGTGAAGAGCTATATGGCCGGAATTTCTAATTATTTCTTCTTTTTTCAAGCTCTTGCCCAATAGCCTCCAAGATTGAGCAAAGTATCAAGACCTTTTTTGTGGAATTATAGAGTGAAATCTAAGAAGTACACTTAGTGGATTGGAACAAAATTTGTAGGCCAATGGAGGAAGGTAGTCTTGGTTTTAAGAGATTGAAACTTCATAACGTAGCTCTTCTGGGGAAATGCTTGTGAAGATTTGGCATAGAAAAGGATAGTCTCTGGAGAGAAGTGGTAATTAGTAACTATGGGATGATCTTGGAGTGAGAGTCTAAAGAGGTGAAGATGAGCCATGGGTAGGGCTCTGGAAATCCATAGTAAAAGGCTTAGATGAGTTTAAGAGATTTATTGGATTGGAGTTCGATTTTGGGGAGTCTATTAGGTTTTGGACAGTTGTGGTGTGGTCCCTCCCCTTTCAATGTAAGTTTTGGTGGGATGTATGCTATAGCAGCTAACTAGCAGAGAGTCATCGTAGAGCACTTTAATCATGATACTAGTAAAGGGGTTTAAAACCTTAATCTTAGATGAAATCTTAATGATTGGGAGATTGAGGAGTTCTCTAGCTTTCTAAATCTCCTAAATGGAGTGAGGCCAAATATGATAAAGGAAGATAGGTGGATCTAGACTATAGCTAGCAAGGGGCATCTTCTCAGCCAAATCTTTTTATGCCGCTATGGTTAGATTAGAAAGTCTTTCCTCACAAAATCATATTGTGGTCTGATATCCCAACCAAGGTTTCATTCTTTCTTTGGAATGCTTATACAAATCCAATTTGCACCGTGGATAATCTCAAAAGGAGAGGATGGTACATGGAAAACAGATGTCCTTTGTGTCTTAGAGAGGAGGAATCTGTGGATCATCTGTTTGATCATTGTGAATTAGTTCACAATGTGTGAAATTTCATCCTTTCCCAGTTAGGTGTTAGCTGGGCTTTCCTTTGGGTTTAACCGGGGGCTACATGTTGGTGTATCTGGAAAGAGAGAAATAGAAGGATCTTTGAAAACAAAGGTCATACACAAGAGACTTTGTATCTTCTAGTCTATAATACTATCTTGGAGTGATGATCTGTCCAGAAAAGTTTTTGATTTAAAGGCATGGGAATTTTTGTAGGAGGGTTTACTTCTGAGACTGGTCTGATGTTTTTCTCTTTCTGTTTGGTTTTATTTGCTGTCTTTCCCTGTATTGCTTTTTTTCATCATCTAGGTGATTCTTCTTGTGCTTCTATTGAATAAAATTCCAACTGCTCAATAAAAATTATATAGAAAAATATATATAAGTGAAAGCATGAAGATTGGGTAAAACCTCATACATAGAGAGAAAAAAAGATGTAACTTTCACCTAAATTTTAATAAGTAACTAAAATTTAACATTTAGTCTAAACAAATTTTAACTTTTATATCTTTGAATTTTCTTTATTATTTTCTTTTTTCCACTTGACCATAAATCTCATTTAAGCTTCAAATAGTTAGATTTATTGTATTGTATAGTTTTCATAAAAGACAATATCCTACATACATTCTTATAATTTATATCCACATTTTATTTCTAAGAAACCGTATATGGCAGTCTTTCTATTTTCAACCAACTGTTGATGCTACTAACGATAAAAGTATAAAATTATATAACTGCCTATTGTATCAAAGTTGTTTAATTCTGCGGCTTGAAAGGACAATGTTGTCCATTCTCTTACAATTAATCAGTATCCTGTCTTGGTAATATACCGTTGCTAGTATCTTGGTATGGATGTAATATTGTGCTCTTTAGCCATTTTGTTAAAAACAAATCATGGGTTGACATGTGAAAATTGACAACGGACCAGAAGGACTACCCCATATTAACTGATCAAACCTATCAAAAAGCTTCAGAATGCCACTTTTTATTCTTTGTGTAGGTTTTCCAAAGGAATCTTTGAAAGAGAGACCAAACAGAAAGTTCACAGATCTTTACTTTAAAGAGGTTTCATGTGAAAGAAAGAATTGGATATTGAACATAATTTGCAATGCATAGTCTTAGAAAAAATGACTTGTAATCTTTTAATGGACAAATATTAGTCAAAGAACAACAATGACACTTAAAAAAAATTAATTAGTGTAAAAAAACAAAAGAGAGATAATAACAGGTCAAAATCTCACCTGAGTATGCTCAATAACGTGACCATGTTCATCTCGCAACCTTAGAAGTGAATAAACATTATAAACCAGACAAATAAAACAATATACATATAGGGAAAACATGACCATTTTAGAAAATAATACACTACTCAAGAACTACAGTTACCAAAGAAAAATATATGCTAGGAGGAACATAATGAAGACAGTACATTTTAGATGCCAAATAATAAGTTAAATCAAAAAAAAAATCAGAACCACATGAGCTTTCTCATGTTAGATGCCACTGAGAATTTCAGTCCAGACAATAACATTATATTAGATTAAAATAATCATATTCAAAGCATGCATGCTTTACTAGTACAATTACCATTGTATCCTTGACTAAAATCAAGAAGGAAAAGGATGACATGATAATGGCCAAGAATTAATCACAAATAAAATTTATGTTGGCGCTGACCCTGTGGCCTGTGGCTCAAATGGATGGATTTATATGTCAAATCGTGAGATTGAATTTAATCCTAGACTACCTACCAAAGGTAAGAATATTTGTTTCCCTCACAACTACTACGTGAACATTTTGTGAAATGTATTAGTGAATATTTACTTTGAGAAGGATTATATGGGAAAAAAATAACAAGTTACAGGAATTATATGTGCCAAGTTCATGTGCACAATTACTGTGTTCGCCTAACCCTCCTAAAATTAAAATGAAAGTGGTCCTAGTAAAAAAGCAGCTAAACTTTGAATCTAACATATGAAAAGATATATTTGAGAAATACTTTGAGCTGTAAATAAAGGATATGAGAACAGAAACAATCAGCTACAGGGATCATGTATGCCAAATTTATTTGAAATATAATAGAATAGTGGCCAGTATCGGTGGTTCATAGTTAACATAGAAACTACCTTAAATGGTTCACAATCAATTCACGATAGGAAGCATATGCATATGGGAAATACTAAAGACAATGTGATTAAACAAATTTAGTGAAGCCTTAAATTATAAACGTTTAATGAAGAAAGATTAGTTACTAGCATTAAATATTCAACAATTTTTTTTGGAATAGAGACACAGGATTCTAAAAGATATTAATCATGAACAAACTTCAAAGAGCAGAATAGTACTGGAGACCTAAAAGTGAAGAACAATATAAAGGAATGGAGAGTCATGCAATGATGTAATCTAACCTTCACAATTTATTAAAGCCCATATTCTTATTGTGTCAAAATCTTTTAACCACCTTAATTATGGTACAGAGAAATCTTATTTATTTGCATCCTAATAAAAACAAGATTACAAAATTCAGACATAAATGAGTTATGGTAGTGTAAAGATGAAAGAGAATAACTATGGTGATAATATAGTGTAATTTGTTTATTTTTGTGAAAGTTTAGAATATATTTTAGTAAGCATTGCGTCTTTTAGGTTTAAATTATTTTAATGTACAAGTGCCTTGTCCCTTTCTAGAACTTTCTTTAATTTTCCAGCAAGAAGTTTTATTCTAATGAATTTTAGTTTATGCACATTAAGTTCTAGGAAAACTTTATTCCAACCAAACAGTAAGAGGAGCTATGAAATTTATTTTATTTTGGAAAGTAGTTGATTTTAGTTACTCAAGTTTGAGTTCAAGTAGGACTCTAGGAGATAGTAGGGGAATGCAGGCCCAGATATCGATTTAATCATATCAGACTACATTTCCATATCAAAGAGCAAAATCAAATCAAACTTAAACTTTTAGATATATGTATACTTGCCTCTCACATATTTTGACAACCTTAGCACCAGCATCTGGCTCACATTTACATGTCTCAACATAAAACTCCTCAGGTTTATAAGGTATGTCCTAGAAAAAACAAACCAAAAAAAATTTTTTGACAAGTTTTAAAAGAACTAGTTAACAATCCACAATGCTTAGCAAAAGATTAGATAATCATGCAACATAAGCTCAAACAAAGCAACAATGAGTTTTTTATCAAGAAAAGGAAAGAAACAATGGGTTATCAATCAATTTGAAAACATATGATTAACAAAGAAAAGGAAGGGCCAGCCAAACCCCTCCTCCTGTCACTTTATGCATCCAACCCCAACAATAGAAAATTACTGATTTAAAAAAAAAAATCAACAAACCTACTAAACCGTATGGTTTCACTCCATGAAAACTTGTGTGTGACTCTCAAAACCTAATTATATATGAACATAACTAATATGCCAAAAGCCTTATGATTGATGGAAACATGTCAAGTGAGGCCCTCAAACTCTAAGGGTCATACCACCAGGCTTCATAGTCATTCTATTTCACTAAACACCGTCCATGACACCTCATGACCTTCAAAACTCTGCAAGTTGGTAGGAAGCTCCAAGCTGGTCTTCAAAACTCAGCAAGTTGTTAACTTCAATTTCATTTTGTTTAACTCCAATGACACCTCCCATATGACCTTCTAAAGTTTCATTACTATAGAACCCTTTAAAAATGGACAACCATAAACTTTAAATACAACTATAATGTTACAATTTTTTTTTTCATCTCACTGAACACGGTTAGATGATATAGAAGAAGAAAGGAGAAATATATTACCTGCAGGCAGGTTCCATTGTTTGTTTCAAATGGAGATGAAAAGTGATTGACTTGAGAAAGAAGAAGAGGAAGAAGGAAATGGGAAAGAGAGGTGGCAGATCCTGTGACAAGTGTGGGAAAAACAGAGAGAGAGAGAGAGAGAGAAGAGAGATCAAGATTGAGACCATTCTAAACTAGAGCACGATCACATGGGAAAACAACCATTTCAAACCGAATAAAGAGAGAGAAAGAGATCGATAGAGAGTGAGAGAGAGAGAGAGAGAGTAATCCAGAAAGTTTGTGTTACCAGGATATTGTAGTCTACGTAAAAAAAAATGACCTATGTTGAAACCCTAACCAATTTACAGGGCAAAATGAGAGTTTTTTTGCAATAAAAATTGGGAAAACTTGTTTCAACTTACAGTCCATGTAAAAAAATTTGAAAACAAGAAACGCAGGAAGCCAATCCATCGTCGTTCAACATTATTTTGAGTAGATGAAGCTAAAATAGCAGAAGAGAAATGCAAAAAAGGATGAAGGTTGACTTACAATTGCCGATTTGTGTTGGAGGTGGTTGTTAATGGCGGACCCAGAAGGCGCAAGCTACCGTTGTGGAAGACCGTTGGAGCAATTTCTCTTAGAAACTCTGGTGAATCCGACCAACAGAGGTCGGAATGGAGAGGGAGTGGTTTTAAGCTACTGAGTTTTCGAATGGAATCACATCAATTTCAAGGTGGTAAACCTCGTTTTTCTAGGAAAGCCATATGGGATTCCTAGGAAAAAAGGGGATAGGAAATGTATCAAACACAACCTCAAGGAAACAGTAGAGAGATTTTGTTTCTCCCGCTACCTTGATAGATTTTCATGGTCTCTAGACTCTTCGGGCAATTACTCACTAAAGTCCTTTTTCCTATATCTTTCATAGCCCTTATTAGAGGATCCTCTTACCCCCCCCCCCACATTTATTTGGATTGCCTCTCTCGATAGGATGAATTCCATAGATCTAATGCAAAAGCCTTGACCATATCCTTGTATATCTCCTCACATGTGTGATCTTTGCAATATGGATGGGGAATCAAGACCCCACATTTTTATGTATTGATCTTTCTCCCACATCATATAGGATCATTTCACTTCTAGAATCAATTTATATTGGGTGATTCCTAGATGCCTTACCGATATCCTTTTCTATTGGAGATATCCTAGTTTGGACCCCAAAAGGAGAAAGTTGTGGATTGTGGTCCTTCATGCAATTTGTTGGGGGTATTTGGAATGAACAAAATAAGAGAATCTTTGAGGATAGTGAGAAGCTGGTTCACGAGGTTAATGACTCCAACACTCTCGACATTGCTTCTTAGATAAAAGCCTTAAATGACTTTAAAGGCCTCTCTTTTGGAGATATCCAAGGGGATTGGGCCTCAAGCTTGTTTATGTAGCTTTCTTCTTCTCTTGTTGAGGTCCTCCTCCTTTTGCTTCTTCTTGTTATATTTTCTTTGTTCTTTTTTGTTCTTTAATAAAATATATTACTCATAAAAAAATGAAGTCATTGGCATCAAAATGGATTTCCTCTTTTGAAAAAGTGCCTGGCAGCACCTGGCATTGTGCGATATGTAGCAAAATAAGCAAAAAATAATAATAATTAAAAAAATTCTTAGCACCCAATATTGGGTTTTTTCGCTTTTTTGGCCACATATTGTATAGCGCCTCGCACAAGAGGGTTGTCAGGTGCTTTTCTACAAGAAGAAACCCGTGTTGCATTGGCACAATACCACTCAGCTATTGCATTCTAATGACCTCCAATTCGTGCAACACAGTTTTATTTGGTGTGAAGGGGTTGAATAGTTTTGGGCTTATTGTTGAATTATTTCCTATTTTCTTATACTACTCATGCAACATCAATACTCTTTTGATAGCTTAGTTCTGCAAATTGCGATTATGGAGCATTTGTTAATGAAGAATCCAAAAGAGTTCATCTCTTGAATTCCTTAAATGACCTCACTCTTATTTTTGTTATGAAAGAATCGAAAAGAGTTCATCTCTTGAAATCATGAAATGACTTCATTCATATTTTTGTTAACATTTTGGTGATGACTCCCATGACTCTATTTTAGACGATCATTCATGTGTTTGGAATCCATACAAAACCAAATAAACTTTTTTTGTTGCACATGACTTCCAAATGCGAGCTAAATGGCTATTTGCGAACAAATTTAAAATTTGTTAAGCTAATAATCTTGCACCCTATATTTCTCATATAAGGAGCACTTAGGGGTGTCAACAAGCCAAGCTCGGCTCACGTTAGTCACTTGAAGGCCAAGCTCAGGCTTGGCCTCGGCTCAATTTGTCAAAACAAAAAAAAAAACCCAACATTGTAACAGTTCATTAGTCTAATTTGTTTTATTTGAACATTAATATTATCACGACATATAATATTATTTTAAAATTATTAACCAAACCAAGCTCTTAACGAGCTGAGCTTAGTGAATCTTGGTTCAAGCTCACTTAAAAAACAAGCTGAAATCAAAGCTCAGGCTCAGCTCTTAACAAGCTAAGCTCTGAGCTGAGCCAAGCGAGCTCGTCTCATTGATGGACCAAGGAGCAACCGTTGTTCTACCTTGGACAATAAGGGACAATATTTATCCCCATGCGCTAAGCCATTTATTAAAGGGAGAATGATTGTATGTATTGATGCAGGCCTATGTAGACACGTGATGTGTTCTTGAATTTGGTGTCTTTTTTTTTAACACTTCAACACTGTTTTGAACTCCAAACACATCACTTCATCACATGTCAGCTAATAATTCACCATAAGCACTACATCCACTTTGTGACCACACAACATTTTCTTTCTTATTAAAGGGAGAAGGGTTGGGGGGCCCAAATCACTAGTTTAGTCCAAGGTAGGTAACATAAACCCAAATCAAAAAGAGAGCACGGCTAGGCCTCCCTACCTATGATCCTATCCCACCTAATGATGCTCTTATTAGAGTGAAAAGGCAAGGTCTATGTTTCATACAATGAAGGGCTATGCACAGCCTAAAACTTGTTCTGAAAGGCCCGATGGGGGCCCCTGCTTGAGTTTTAGCTGGGCCTTAAGTTTGGACCATGATCGGACTCACCATTGTCCAGTCCAAAACACAAGAACCAAGTCAAGGCCTGAGACTCCAAAAGGTTAGTTATTTTGGGGAAGTATCCTATGCACCGCCCCCCTTTGTGCGACTTCATGAAGCGAGACAGAGGAGAAGTATCATTTCACTTTTGGGGGGTGATGTGACATCTCCAAAAAGTGAAATGATACCCCCCTTGTGGCTCGGCTCACGACTTCGCACAAAGGGGGCGGCGCAGAGGATATGAGGCCACATATGGTATGACAATTGGCATGCAATTTTATCTCGTGACATGGCCTAAAACGTATTTTCTAGGACATTCTCCCCTTGTCTTATTCCATGGCTAGACATATTGTTCCATACATGGCCCATGTTGAGTCCATGGTGGAAAGTCTTCGTCCCTGGTCTTCGTAACTATGAACCGTGAGTTCTATTTGTTTTTGTTTTTCATTTACAGTAGGACCACTAGCTTGCATTAATTAGACAAGCCTTTAATTTGAACCGTCTAGGTCCAAAATGGTACTAGTTAAGGTAGGGCAAGATCTACAATTAGCCTCATGTTTAAGGTGGCCCAAGCTCATAACTTCATCCATATTTATCCAAGTGCAATTCAACATTATTCTGGCATTGTTCAAGTGTCCCAATTAAACTAGGGTTTGCACAAACCTAGGTTTAAATACGTTAATCAATTTAAGAATGACCGGCTGCACCTCAAACCAGGATTTATGTTCTACTTAAACCTAGGTGTGTTGTTGAAGTAAGCACCTTTCCCATTTTCTAAGCCCAAAAGATCTGTTCAAGCACAGGATGCTACTGCATGAACAGGGTTTTTTTTAATAAAATTTTTAAATCTTTTTATGGATGGTTTTTTGTCTTTTGTGTTTTTTTTTTTGTTCATGCAGTAACGTGCTATGCTTGAGCAGATCATTGCTCTTTCTTTGGGCACTTAAACCTACTTATACAATCACCCATGTCGCAGTGCTTAGTCATTCCCCAAGGGTATCATACAAGGTTTGTCCTCAGAGATAATTCTTGAAGTGCACTTGGCCTTAAAATCTAGGACTTGAAGTAGTTATGATCCATTGCTTACGATAGGCTCTCATGCCTAAACCAAAGATCCAAGTACCTGTTGAACCCCTCTTAAAGCTAAAGTTTCGGCATCTTTGACCCCTTAAATTTGGTGTTTAAATAGCCATGGCATAATTCCAATACACCTACTTATGTCCACATCAACCCAACCACACATTGCATGCTTACGTTCAAAAGAATCCAAAAAATGCTTTCAACTTTGGACACATATAAGGGGAATGGGGGTCCCAAGCACCAACGCTACTTCAATAACAATTGATCACGGAGCACTGAGAGACAAACTACTCCAGCTGGCGTGGACATCTGCTGATCTTGTCCCTCACCCATCTTCAATTTCAAGTCCCCTAAGTTCTCTAAATCATTGGAGAGGGAAGAAGGATACAAACATTCTCCTTCACAGTTCACCTTTCAAAGTAAAAATAAAAAAGAACTGGGGCTAGAAAACGTCAAGGAGATGCAAAGCAAGAAAAAAGAAGAAGTGACTAGATTCACTTCATCTCCTTTTAAGCAATTTCTCCTATTCGTTTATTTCAGCAAGTGGGAAATTGGATTTTAGTTTGATAGTCAAGTACTACCCCGGTTTTCTAACACTTCATAGTAAATAAAATAATGTGAAATTCAAATAGTTAGAAATGGGGTTTAAATCTGTGGTTTAATACATGTGAAGCTTTCATTTAAGAATAAGCAGAATGGTATAAATATGCTTATATAAAGTTGGTATCAAAGATAATGCAATATAATGGCATCACCCATGGGACATTTTTTTCTTCTTTGATAAGTGGGTAAGACTGGACTTTAAAATGGGACTTCATTGTTGAGGTGAAGTAGTGCAACAACCATTTAAGCTTTGTGTCTTGGGAGTGAATTTAACATAATCTAATGCAATTAGAATCTCATTGGCTTTGTGTCTTGAGAATGAGCAGCAAGTCAGCTGGAATGGTATACAACTACAGATATAGATAGATAAAATATGGATTACTACTGACAAAGACTACAGTTTAAAGGTAAACAGATGCTCATTGGTACATATTTATTTTATTATATTCAGTGAAGTATGTTCCAATATTACCCTCAAGCCATTCACTCCAATTTTTATTGTGATATTTTTTCTTATCGTAAGTTGGACTCACACATGCGGGCTGATATCCTCTGCGCCACCCCCCTTGTGAGGCACTCAAGGGCCACACAGGAGAGAGGGGGGGGGGAATCAATTCACTTTTTGGAGGTAATGTGACATGTAAGCTTTTGGTTGTGGAGTTAGAAACATCTCCATTTGAAAATGAGAAGTCCTGCCAGTTTAAATCAGCACACGACACATTGCCTGAAATGGGTATTTTGGTAAATGCACAGAATAAAGGTGGGTGTTTAAGTAAGCATATAGAGAATACATACCCATCTGTATTTACCAAAGTACCCTTGTTGGGTAGTTATGTCGTGTTATGTGCTGATTTGAGTCTGCCAGGACTCATCTCATTTAATTCAAACTCATGGTTGTGATCAACTTGCGCAGGACACTTGTTAAAGGAGGTATAACCCTTAAATTTTATCCCAAAGAAAAAAGAAATGGACAACTATAAAATTTAAAAAGTAAATACACATGAGACAAGGGAGCGAAGAATCTGAAATGGAGATAGGTCAAACCATCACTTGACACGATAGCCAACAAGGGTCTTTTGGTAAGTACACATGGACTTAACCTCTGTGCATTTATTTAAACATCCTCCTTCTCTATCCATTTGCATTTGTACACGTTGATTGAAGCAATCAACTTCATATTGCAAAATGAGAAGAAAATGTGAGTGGCATGGCATATTTTTGGCCAAATTAAACCAACCCAAATCAAATCAAAGAACTTTTTGGACGCTCAAGTGAAACACTCATGATGAGGCTTATAGACTAGTGAGAACCCATGTCCCCTAAGTGTTTGTTGAGTGACCCAAAAGCCACTACCATTAATTTACCTTATGTGGGTATTTAAGGTTTTCTTGTTCCATTTGCCATCCCAAAAGGGCCAAGACTCAAATAAAAAAGGTTTTCACACGACAGCATATGCTTAGATTTCTGCCACACTCTCCTTTTCTTTTGCTTCGGGTGAGTTGAAATTCTCTTAACCTTTTCACTTAACTTTACACCCAATACTCCATATTCTTCCAATGATTATTATTATTCTCTCTCTGGAACATGAAAGCTAAATTGACCTTAAAAACACGTTTGAAAATAAAATTTCTAAGTGGGTGTTACTATTTTAGGGTTTTGAGTTCTCACATTCATGTAACTAATGTCATTAGTATTCTGACATTGACTAAAGTTTTATTTGTTTCATTCTACTTATTCAATGCTTTGAGTTTGAGAAAAGAGAAAAGGTGTCGTCACTTGTCCCGTTTTCTTTGAGTGTGTTACAAGTATCTTGGCACTTTACATGTAGTTTCTTTTCTTTTCTTTTTTTTTAAAACTCAAATTGCAGTGTGAAAGGAGGAAAGACGCACCACCAAACTGAAAGAGAATTTGAATAATTAGAGTGAAAAGAATCCATCTTTTGTTTATTTTACAGTTAACTTCTCCCTTGGGCTTTTCTTCTTTTTCTTTTCTTCTTCCTTATTTCTTTTTATTTTTATTTTGAACAAATTTTTATTGATCACAGGCTTATGTTCAGAAACATATTTTCTATGACGAAAAAGTCTGAGTTTTTGTGAGCAACCATAAGCTGATATGTGATGTGTTAGGGTTAAAAACATTTAAAAAGTGCTCAATTGAAAATGTAGATATCCAAAAGTGACACCAAATTCATAAATACAGCATGTGTCAATCTGTGACATGTCTACAGAGGGTTTTTTTTTAATATTTTTTTTTATCTCAGACAATCATTCCTCCCTTATGTATTCCATGAGGAACGCCATGGTCTATATTTGGTACTTCATTGATAATTAAAACTTAAGGGGGTCTTTGTTTCATATGATTAGAATCATTTATCAGATGCTTATTACACTGTTATGGAAAGAGGCAGGTGACTTGATCACTTAATAACATGTAGGTAAAATTGGCCTTTTTTGGTACTTCATTGATAATTAAAACTTAAGGGGGTCTTTGTTTCATATGATTAGAATCATTTATCAGATGCTTATT
>JAOXJP010290466.1:0-18882 GCA_025762735.1 Platanus orientalis | reverse complement strand
CGCCTGTAGCTCCAAGACTCCCTAAACTTCAAATCCCCCATGTACAACCCAAGGCAGTATTTTATAGAAAAACCAATGACATTCCCTATCAAATTTTGTCAAATCACTCAAAAATAGTTTTTGACTTAATTTCCTGCTCGAGTACCGTAATCTCGCGTAGTCAGAAGCTTTGAATCACCTGGACCTGGGGTCATCTACCCTTGGTCGACTCTCGAATCAATTTTACCATTTTCCCTTTTAAAATGCATCTATGAGCTTTTCTGACAAAAAAAACCCTAATTTCACCCCCTTACCCTTTTCTTAATTTAGTTCTGATTGGATCAGCATGACCAGATCATCCGTGACCTTTAAAATTTACACTAACTGGTCCAATTTATGAGTTCGAGAGCTCGCGAGGAGTGACGACAATGAGAAGGTTTAAAAAAATCAGAAAGTAGCCCTAGTCATTAGATGAGCTAAAAATAATATATTTTGCATTAAATGTATTATCATCTTTAAACCTTTTTTGGCAACCCTTGAATTGGAATCTTCCTATTTCCTCTCTCACTCACCCCCCTTGGATCCTCCCTTTGAATTTCAAATCCTAGAGAGCTAATCAAACCCCCTCCATTTGACATCCCATGCCACACCCTTGAAGATTGCAACAAATGAGATTACCTCAAAAGGAATCTCCCATGCTCCCCTTCCACCTCATCAATCTATGCCAACAAACACAAATAGATCCCCACCTTTCATCTCATTTTAGCCAAACACATCCCCACCCTCCACCTCATTTTAGCTGAATTAATCCTAGCCCTCCACCTAACAAAACCTAGATTGAATCCCAGCCCTCCACCTAACTTATGATAAGGATCATCCTAGCCCTCCATCTAGAAACCCCAAAGCTTGATCCCAGCCCTCCATTACACTAATTTGGGGCTATAAATAACCCCAAATTTGTGCAACACAGGGTTGGCAACAAAAAACCCAAATTCAAAAGGAAGAAAGATGAGGAGGAAGAAGAAAAGTGTAAAATCCAATTAACCCTAGGGTAAGGTAAGCTTAAACCCATGTTTCATTCATCCTTCTATGCAACATAGGTCAAATTTACATGTTATTATTCTGTCCAAGTCATGCTAGAGCACTACTCTAATTCTGGTACATAGTAAAGGCTCAACAGCCTCTACTTGCTTCCATTTTTTACTAGTTTTGATGCTAATTTTATTGTGAATTTTGTAAAGGATTTCTTGAGCCCAAATTTGACTATGTTAGACTAGCATATACATGTTATGCTATATTTAGTTTCATGAATTTAGGAGCTGTGGAAGGCCTCAAGATGGCCTCCTAAACATACCACAAAACTAGGTCTTTTGAGACCTAGTTTCAATGAATATTTGCTGAATTTTTTTTGAATTTTCTATGCATGTTCTGATGCTCAAATTTTTATATGATGTTCATGTTTATATCCCCTGTAAGCATGTTTAATTTTAGAATTTTTATAAAACTCTAAAGGCTCCAAAATCGAGAAATCCAACTGCTGGATTTTCTCCCAATAACTAACGCCTATTAAAAAATAGGCATTGAACAAACAAGCGTTAGGAGAAAAATCAAGTATTGAGATCTAGGACCCACCCCAAGGAGCCCTGATTCTTCTCTAACCCTGTCCTAAGGCATCCTTAACTTCTGAAAATCATTCATGTGCTCGTGCACCTCTGTGGGCGCTTATTTCTATCCCAACGCTTGAATTTAATTTCAGGCGTTGGATGGAAATTTAGGTGTTGGAGTGATTTTCAAGCGTTAAGCATAGGTCTTAAAAATCACTTTTTTCAAAAAATTATTTAAGTATGGGCTAACCCTAGGGTTAGTGTAAATACACAGGAGATATACCACCCCTTTAGGCCCCACTTTGGTGGCCTAAAAACCCATGATGGTTGTTGGTTTGACAACCAACACCTGAATTTCCCATGAATTAAAATTCAAGCATTGGAAATTCAGGTATCAGACCAAAAAATAGGCGTTAGGCCTATGACAGATGACTGCATGACCCACTTTGGGAGATCATATCTCCACATGGCTTGTACTTAAGACCTCTATGGTTGGACAGTGTAACCTTAGTAGACTTCCCTTATCCCAAAACATGGGTCCCATAGTACTGAGACCCACCAAACCATCTTAAAAGATTACACAAAAGTGTTAATCTGATCAGATTTTCTAATGCTTGATTTTTACCTTGAATTAAAATTCAGGTGTAGGAAAACTAGGCATTGAGATAAAAAACAGGCGTTAGGCCTGTAAAACAGAAAAATTAATTTCTCCTCTTTTCTTTTCCTTCCATTAGGGTTAACACCTAACCTTAAAGAGTCAACCTACAAGCCACTTAGAGGGGTCTACCATCCCTCTAAGGACCTAACCCATGAGGGGTCTCCTATAATTAGAATAAGACAAAATTAAGAACAATTTCTAGACTGTTCATAGGCCAACGCTAAAAATCAGGCATTGAGGGTAAAATCAAGTGTTAGGCCTAAGAAAAATCCAACAAACCTCTGGTTCAAACTTAATAAAGTTTGGATATTCTAATTCAATTTTAATAAATCATGGGCATAGGCATACAATTAAAAGTCATATGAATGGGAGAAGCCACCTTAAAAAGGAGGGTAATTGGGGTGCCTAACACCTTCCCCAAGTGCAACCAAACAACTTACCCTAAATCTTAGTAACACAAACCAGTGTTAGGAGTTAAACCCTAGACTTTCAAGTCTAGACTTCTCATCTTTCCCGAAGAGGAGAACCAATGTCTAACTCCATTGGTTAACCCCAAGTTGGTGGTAACTCCAATCAAAAGTGCTAAATCCCTCACACCCGTACTGGACGAAGAGTGCCGAAGTGGGTATGCCGATGTCCACACACCTCTTTCTCCTTCAATGAGTATCAACTATTGAGCAATACCTTTGCAACTAGAAGTTTGATGAGGATTTATCGTACTTTATGGAATCACCATGACTTTTGAGAAGGTAACATTTAATTTCAAGTATAGAATTGTTGTGCATTGCTTTTTCCTTTTGCGTGCCTCTTTGTACAAAATCCTTTAGACTTTCAGAGTCCATCCTATAGAAAGAAGATTTGCCAATATTGTTGCCTATCTTCTAGCAGGATGGTGATCTCCATCATCACCTTGCATAACTAGTGGACATGTTTCACAGGCTGAGTGGATGATCTTGGAGATAGATGCGGTGTCCTCTATCTTCTAGCAGAGTGGGAGTATCCATTGTCACTTACATTAACAATGGACATATTCCACAGGATGAAGTATGGTGATCCTAGAAATAGGGTATTAGTGCCAAATTTCAGAGCATGTAGAACATCATTCATCCCTCATCCTTTAGAGAGAAGATTCACCAATACTATTGTCTATCTTCCAATAGGATGGTGTTCTCCAGCATCGCCTTACGTAAGTAATGGACATGTTCTACAGGTTGAGCAAGTGATCTTGGAAATAGATGTGATGTCCTCTATCTTCCAGCAGGATGGAAGTATCCATTGTCACTTACATTAGCAGTTGACATGTTCCATAAGCTAAAGTATGGTGATTCTTGAAACGGGGTATTGGTGCCAGATTTCAGAGCATGTTGCACCATTCATCGTTCAACCTTTAGACTTTCATCCTTTAGAAAAAACTCATGAGGTAAAATTAAATTAAATTATAAAAGTATATTGCTCTCTTTATTGAATTTCTTCTATAAATGTTTTTTCCAACTTTGGAGTCCAAGATAAGTTCTTCAGAAAATTTATTGTAGCTAGTACAAGATTAAGATGAGTTTGTGACTCCTTAGTAAAGATCCTAGATAGGGGGTGAATAAGATTATTTGAATTTCCTTTTGAATTACCCCAAATTAATTTTTAATTGATTAATAAGTTGTGTTTTTGAATATGTCGATGCTCAATTCAATTGCATGTGAGATTGAAACAATGTTGGACAATATAAATGAAGAATGTATATACACACACCACAAGCAATCACATATGAACACAAGATGTATAGTAGTTCGACACAACTTCCTACATCCACTCTCAAAAGCTCAACTTGAGCTACTTAATTTTATTTAGATTGAAGTCAATATAATCAAAGATAAAATTAGCAAAATCCTTGTCTATTTTCCAATGCAAGCTACATCCAATGTCTCCAGCAGGTGTCGTCTATAGTCTACTCTTCTAGTGTCTCCGGCGTAAGAGATTTGGGTGCACACTACCGATGTCTTTGGCGGTAGTGCTAATTCTCCCGGTGTCTCTAGTGGGAGAGGTCTCAAAATTTTAAATAAAAGTTTAAGGCAAGAATTACCTCCTTTAGCTTGGTTTGACTATGGATCCCCAATTGCTTCTTGGATGGCTCTTCAAGTTAGAGAGCCACACTTGATGGGTTATTCCTCCTTCAGCACAATATGACTATCAAGCCCACCGTTCTTTACATGGGTTTACACAACCCTTGATTTCTTCCACTTGAAGATTTTCCTTAGATTGGACAAGGTGGAAGATGGGAATGATCCTTTTAGGGGTGATGATTATCCTATCTTAGCATAGAGAGATTCCCCAAGAATAAAGAATTGAATCTCTCAACAATATCTTTTTTTTAGAGCAAGAGAGTAAAGATTATAAGCATGACCATTAGTTGATCAATGGGTGCTCAAACCCTTTTATTATGGATGAAAATTATTCATACCCATTGGATTAGAACATCCCCAAATGGTCAAATGATCTTGGCCATTGATTGCCAATGGATTTTTGAAGTTTAAACTGTTATATAGTGTTTTTGCTACTGTGGATCGATCCTAGATCAATCCAAATGTAGAAAACACTCAAAAATAGCAATCAGAGAGTTGCTGGATCGATCTTGGATTGATCCAAACTTATTTGGATCGATCCTGGATCAATCCAAACTTATTTGGATCCATCCAAACTAGTTGGATTGAAGTGGTTCAATCTTGGATCGATCCAAATTCTTTGTAATCCCTCTTAAAGCCTTGTGAATGTTACAAATGACTTTGGATCATCCCCCCATGACCCGAGAAGGTCTGTGGACCTTAGGAAACCCGACATGAGACCTTGATTCACCTTAACAACCATACGATACCTGATTTACCTAGTGTAGGCTCAGAATGGATCATGAATCCTTCGGGATGACTCGCCGACTCCTGGATTGGTCTCTCGAGGATTCTTTAAGGCTAGATGATTATCTTCATATTACTTTGACTGAAAGACCTCCTAGACTCTAACATTACTTAGTTCATGTCCAAGTCTATACATTACATGTATTTTATAGACTCGTCGAATTTACAACATATTACATTTACAGAGTTATGGCTTAGGCTTCCTCTCTCATTTCTTGTTGCTAGAAACAAAGATTTATGATATCAAATAGACAATAAGCGGGTCTCTCATGCTTCCCTCGAATTTGCCAAACACTAGCTCATATGGTAACCTATAATTTTGTATAGGTATGCATTTTTCTACAAGTGTGGTTAAACTTAAAATAATGTCATAACTTTTCTATAAACTAAAAAGCTAGACTAAACGATAATGTAGTTCAAAACATGTTCTACCTCTTGCATTGATTGCACTTTCAGATGTTGGATTTTTTGGTACACAATTTATATTATTCCGGGCCAAAAGTATGGTAGGGGAATCTGAGATGTTGGGTTCTATTTTTTTTCGTACGTAGTTTATGCTCATGTGGGTCAGGAGCAATATAAGATTTCTTTTTCTGTTTGGATTTGTGTACACTGGCATGTCCACTTCAGCTCGCATTTCGTGAGGCCGACCCCTCCATGAAAGAAAGTTCAAGCTTTTTCTTGGAGTCGCCACCAACTCAAGGTTAACTGACTGAGTTGGACATTGGTCTTTCTTTTTGGGGAAAAGAAGGAAACTAGACTTGAAAGTCTAGGGTTTAACTCCTAGCACTAGTCTAAGTTCTTGAGATTAGGGTAAATTGTTTAGTTGCACTTAGGGAAGGTGTTAGGCACCCCAAATACCGTCTTTTTAGGGTGGCTTCTCCCATTTATATGAGTTTCAAGTTTATGTTCATAATCGTGCTTTGTTAATTATGAATTTAAGTATAAAAACCTCTTTAATGTGAGTTGGAAGTTTGCTGAATTTTTCTTAGGCCTAACGCCTGTTTTTCTAATGCCTAAAATTAATTCAGGGTGAAAAACAGGCGTTGGCTTGTGAACAGTCCACAAACTGTTTTTAATTTTGACATTTTCTACATACAGGAAATCCCTCAAGGTTCTGGTCTTTAGAGGGATGATTGATCCCTCTATATAGCTTGTTGTTTGTCCTTTTAGGGTTTGGAGTGAACCCTAAAAAATGGGAGAGAAAGGTAAGGAGATTAATTTTTCTGGGTTACTGGCCTAACGCCTGTTTTCCACCTCAACACCTATTTTCCAATATGCCTGAATTTTAATTCGGGGTGAAAATAGGCATTGGGAGACCTGACCAAGTAGGCACTTTAGTGCCACTGTTTAGGGTGTTTAGGTGGATCCCAACATTGTGGGATCCTGAGTTAAGGAAAGAGGAAGTCTTCTACGGTTACACTGTGCAACCCTATGGGTCCTGCCTATTTTTAGTTTGACGCCTATTTATTCAACGCCTGGATTTTAATTTAAGGGAAAAATAGGCAT
Organism: Platanus orientalis; assembly: GCA_025762735.1. Lineage (NCBI taxonomy): Eukaryota > Viridiplantae > Streptophyta > Magnoliopsida > Proteales > Platanaceae > Platanus > Platanus orientalis. The sequence continues at coordinate 12,232 of JAOXJP010290466.1, read as the reverse complement.
TGGGTATAAAATCAGCAACCATTTTAGGTTTTTGGGCCACTTAAGTGGGGCCTAGAGGGGTGGAGTTTCTCTTGGGTCTCGGGACTAACCTTAGGGTAGACTCACACTTAACTATTTTTTTTGAAAAAATAATTTTTAAGACTCAAGTCTGACGCCTAAAAACCATCCCAATGCCTAAATTCCTATCCAATGCCTGTTTATTGAAAAAACAAGCATTGGGAAGAAATGAGGGCCCACAGAGCTGCTGATGCACAAGGATGGTTCATATAATGTCAGAATAGCTTTGAAATAGTTTTAGGAAAAATCAAGGTTCCCTGGGGTGGGTCCCAGATCTTAATGCCTGAATTTATCCCTAACGCCTATTTGTCTAATTCCTATTTTTTACTTTACTAAAAAATGGGCTTTAGTTATTGAGAGAAAATCCAGCAACTAGATTTCTCGATTTTGAAGCCCTTAGGGTTTTACAAAAATTCTAAAATTAAGCATGCTCATGGAAGCTATACAAAGGACCAACATATAGAAAATTGAGCTCAAGATCAAACATTGATAATTCAAAATAAATTCCACAAATATTCCCCAAAATTAGGTCTCGAAAGACCTAGTTTTTGGGGTATATTTGGGGGTCCATCTCGAGGCCTTCCACAACTCTAAAAATTACAAAATTAAATATAGAATACCCTACATATGTATATTATAACATAACAAAAATTGGGCTCAATTATCCATCTACAAAATTCAAACAAAAATTGACATCAAAATAGGTCAGAAATAAGAGCAAAGTAGAGGTTGTTGAACCTCTACCTTGTACCCGAATTACAGCAGTGCTCTAGGATAAATTGGACAGCATAATAGTTATCAAAAGATGTAATTTGAAGTGTAAAACATGATTAGGGCCTGGGTTTAGGCTCACCTTGCCAAATGTTAGGGGTGACTTAAGCTTTTCCTCTTTTTCTTCCTTTTTTTCTCCCTTGGGTTAGGGTTTTTGGTTGTCAGCCCTGTTCACCATGAATTTGGGGCTATTTATAGCCGTAAATTGGTGGGATTAATGGTTGAATTTGAAGATAAGGATGTTAGGATGGAAGGTGAGGATGATTTCTATCCTAAATTGAGTGTAGGACTAAGATTGCATTTAAGTATGTGGTTGAGATCAATTTGCGGTGAGAGACATGGATGGGTGACATGGCCATGGGGAGGGTTGGATGGGGCTTGAGATAACTTAATGGAGGGTGAGATGAGGGGTGTGCTAATGGGGTTGGATAGGGGAAGCTATTGAAGTGACATGGGGGATGCCATTCGGTAAAACCTCATTGGTTGCAAACCTAAAGGGGGGTGCTAAAGGTGCTTGATGGGGGCCTGTGGGAGATACTTTAGGGATTTTTAATTCATTTAGGGGATCCTAGGGTGGAGGGTGAGAGAGAGAATCAAAAGATTCTAATCTAAAGGGCTTAAAAAATGGGCTAAAGATGAGGATGCATTTAATGCAAAATATCTCATCTTTCGCTCATTTGAAATAATATCCGGATTTTGATCTTTTCAAACCCTCTAACTACCGTCACTCTGTGTGAGCTCCCATGATCAAAGGTCAGCCCAGTAAGTGTCAATTTTAGAAGTCACAGATGCTCCGGTCATGCTGGTCCAGTCAAAACTAAATTACGAAAAGGGTAAGGGGGTGAAATAAGGGTTTTTTGACCTAAAAAGCTCTCAAATGTAATTTGAATGGGTAAGATGGTAAAATTGATATGAGGGTGGCCCAGGGATAGATGCTCCCTAGTCCATGTGACTCACTGCTTCTGACTACTCATGATTGTGTTACCCGAGTAGGAAATTAGGTCAAAACCATTTTTCAAGCGATTTGATAAAATTGTATAGGAGATGCTGCTGGTTTTTCTATAAAATGTATCTTTGGACCATATTCAAGGGATTCAAATTTTGTGGAGTCTTGGAGTTACAGAAGTTGGCAAATCGGCTGCTGGATTCCCGGGCATATGCTAGGAGCTTTTTAAAGCAGTCATTGAAACATATTGGATTTCTGTAGCTGCCTAAAGCTGGGTGAAATTAAATGGTTAGACATATCCTGAACCAAGGGTTTGTGAAATGATTTATCAAAGACAAAGGTGAGATTGAAAAAATGGTTTTGACTTTGCTGCATTCCGATTCTAGGAGAACTTTTAAGGGCATTTTGTGTACCAAATACAGACAAAACATGTTTTTTCTGGGTTTGGGCAAAAATGATTGCTTGGGCCATGGATTTTCTATAAATTAGCATGGATCTGATAGTCTCACGGCTTTGAATTTATTATGGTGTGACCACTGACCATCTGACTTTCTAATTTCAGGTACGCTCCCGAGAGTCGATTGAGCACCTAATTTTTAGACTTGATTTTCATGCTTTTCGGAGTTTTTGAGAGAATCTTGGCAAATAGATTTTATGAAAGTCCTAGCTCCTTAGGTAATTTTTTGAAGGCCTCACAATTTTGAAGAAATAAACACCGACTGATCCTGATTTGGAAGTTTGGAGAGTGTTTTGGCTCCATAAGAGCAAAAAGTGGAAAAATATACTTTTGACCCTTTGGGAAAGATTTGAGATTCTTCATAGATTCGAGACTTCAAAATTCTCATCTTAAACCTGGAGATTTAAAGCTAAGCCTGAGGCTAAGGTATGGCCACTGACTTTTTTAGATTCTGTGATCGAATGAATCTCCAGGGGTTTTTACAAGGGCCATTTCTTGGTTAGGGTTATCATAAATTGAAGAATTGGTTGTTGCCAGCATCGAGCAATGTTTGATTTGTGATGAATCCTTTAAAGAAGAGAGACTCAAGGGTGCATAGGTTCTGAAATTGCAACATTTGGACCATGAGAGAGGGTCCAGGGGTCATTTTCTTAGTAGAAAGGGTAAAATGGTAATTTTTTGCCTGTGGGTCGGAAAGGTGAAAATGTGAATTCTTTTCCTATGATGTTTCATGACAAGAATGCTTATGTAGGCAAAGAAATTCAGTGATCCAGATAACAAATAGTGAGTATTGGGCCTTTGAAGGTAGAAGGGTAAAATGGTAATTTTTTTAACAATGATGCTTTAATAAAAAAAAGACTTATAGGAGGTGGAAAACTTACTGATAACATGAATGGAGTTATAAAATGTGGAACCTCAAAGTCCTGTTGATGCTTTTGAGAGAGATTAGTGTTTGTCCTCAAATGGTGCTTTTGTGGCTGTAATGAAGTATTTTGATTGGTTTACTTACGACTGGAACATTTGAAAAGACCTTTTTGGGAATGCCTAACCTCTCGGGGTTCAGGTTTGCTTTTCCTAAGGCATGGGTGCTTGGAATGTAGATATTTGAATATTGTTATGTTGTCCTTATACCATCACATGACCCGAGTCAAAATTTGGGTGCTAACAGATGCCCCTTTTTGATATGTGTGGCTTGGCCGCATATATCAAAGAAGGAAGTGTCCTAATTTTGACTTGGGAGAGACCATGCTTCTTCTTTATGTGTAACTCATGGATATTTGGGTGGATATCTTTTGAAATGCAGAACAATTCTGGTTTGGAAAGTGGCGATGGGTTGAAATTATTCTTGATTTTAGGATCAAGGTTTTGAAATAAGTTTGTTATTTTTGAAATGCCTTCTCGGATTGAAGGTGTGTCTTTCGGTGTTTTGTAAATTCCTTCATTTTGATTTTCTAATCAAACCCCACTTTCTAACATATTTTCTACAACAAAGACATCTTGAATTTACCAACCTTCATAAGCCTTTCCATATTGAAGCATCGAAAGGGTATTAAATTACCATCTTACCCTTGTACCCTTAAAAGCTCAAATCAAAACCATTTGAAACCATTTTCTCCATAATTCTCCAAAATGCTCTCTACAAGGGAAGCATCTAGGTCTTAGCAACTTTCGCAAGGCTTCTAGAATCAAAGTCCCAAAAAGCTTGCAAATTACCATTTTGCCCCTACACCTCTAAAAATCTCAAACCATAGGCTATGGAGCTCTTTTTTTCAGTATTCTCCAACCCTCATCAACGTTCCCATATTGGGGTACAAAAAGATAAGAAAATTATCATTTTACCCTTACACCCTCAAAATACATCATTTTTCCCTAAAATCAGACTTTCAAAAAAACCCTAGAGACTCGATACAAGTTAAAAACTCAGCCAGTTAGTGGCCATACCCTCATAAGCCCTAAATCTTCCCAAAAAAAAAACCCTAGAGCGAAAAAAACCCCCAATTACCCTAATTCATCCCCAAAGTACAACAAACACACATGTATCAACTATGGACACTTGGTGAGCCCCCGAAAACTCTATAGAAGTCCAAATCCATTAAGGTCAACCTCATTTTCTTTATTTTTTTGAGATCTTCGATAAATACCTGAATAAAGAAACCCTTCCTCAAACCCTACACCACTTATCAACTCAATTTTTCACCAACCTAGGGCATATTTCTCGATCAGGTGACCCTAGTTCAGAAATCTCCTAAAAATTCACCAAGGATCACATTCTTTGCCTGTCAAGCCTTAGGGCACCGCAAGTCCAAAGCCTAAATAACCATAATTGCAAACACTCTCTATTCAAACCTAAAAAAAATCAGTCACAGATCCAAGCAGTGTTTCCTCCGGGATAATTCAGGGCTTGGAGCATAACTTTCAACTCGGGTATCTAATTCATACATAGTCAGGGCCTATGGCTAAAAACTCTCAAGGTCTATCTTTCATATGAAGATTTCAAAAATCAATTTTACCTTGTCACACTTCTTTCATTGGTACGAGCCAGTACGGTAACATTTCAGGTTCGTTTTGACCCACTTACCCATACCCGATTTTGATTCTGTCAATTGCATTACAACCAGAATGTCTAAGAGATGCAAAAAAATAGCCTTGAAGATGTGGGAGCCATAGAACTCAAAAAGTAGACCCGAACAGTAAATGGGTGAAATCTGAACCAAAATATCTTAACTTTCCAAAAATGCCCCTAATTCTTTCTCTAAACCCTACACCCCCCATTTAGAATATTCCAAATGAGGGGTGGACCTAGGGACCACCTTTCCTAACCCTACACCCCTCCCAATGGGCCCCACACCCTTCCTCACGCTCCACTAATGCTTGACATGTGGCATGAGGGCCCACCACCTTCATTCCCATCCACATATTTCTCTCCACCTCTATGGAACTCTCTAGAAGGGGACACTTCACCTATCTTCTCATCCACATACTTCCCACCTCCTCACCAGAAGTTGCTACTTCCCATACACCTTCTGAAAAGCCCACCTCACCCCTCATCTCCACCACACATTCCACCTCCTCAACATAGCTAAGCACCTCACCCGTTCCACACCCTTCCATCCTTATCCACCCTAACCCACCTCCCTCAACTCTCCACTATAAAAAGCCCCCCTAGGTCATGATTAGAGGAGGCCAAGAGAGAAAAGCCAAGAAGAAAGAGAGGAAAGAAAAGAAAGGAAAGAAAAAGAAGAAGAAGAAAGAGAAAGAGAAGGAAAGAAATAAGAAGGAGCCAACCCACAACCAGGAAGGCCCCCTCTCCCCCCTCCTTTATGTCTTATAGATCCCCCCATCATGCTATAATGGACCCATCTCCTCTGTTTTATTGAGTGAGACATAGGGGAGACAACTTGTCTCCCTCCTTTTTATTTTTTATGCTTTAGTATAAAAGTGGGTATCTTTTCTCTTTATTTTTATGCTATGGTAGGGTCAGTGATTCACATGGGATGTCACTAACCCTTGTACCTACTCTCATGTCCAAGGTGGACCTCAGAAAGAGGGGAAGGGTTCCAAGAATGGACCCCACTTTACCCTTAAAAACAGTGTGCTTCAAGCACTATTTTGAAGAACCAGCCCCATATATGATTTTTTTGGCCCACCTTTTAAATGATTTCAATTGAACCTTTTAGTTCACTGTTTAAATAGTTACCTTAGCTATCTAATTAAATTTTTTTAAGCTCATTTGTAAATTCTACCTATTTTTAATGTATTTTTTGATTTGATGTATAGCATGCTGTCTAATTTTTGAATTTTAGTAGTTCTCTATCTTGTTTAGTCTATAACTTTATGTGTAAAATGGGAACTCTCAACTAAGTCTTCAGACCCTCTGTACAATTTGAGATCTGGCCAATTTTAGGATTCCAATATATGGGTCCCGTAACCCTAGGTTTTATGAAAAATATGTGTTGAGTACACAGAATTATTCATTTTGGGAAAATTCAAAAGTGGGTCCAACCCACTTTTCAGAGGCTGGGGATTTTTTTGAAACCCCCTAAGCATGTCACTTACGCCCTCTATATAGCCCAGGGTTAGTGAACCCTGAAAAGGTGCCCAAAAACCTAGAAAACAACCACTATTTTTTTAAGAAAAATACAGTACGCCTGAACTCCCACTCTGTGAGAGATCAAACATACCCTGGAATTCAGGTATACCAAGATAGATGGGTCCCATACTCCCTTGGCCTCACAGTGACTTATGATTAATCACCAAGCCCTTGAATACTCCCCTCATGGAGCCTCAATCTTCTAACAAAACAGTCAAGACCAAAAAAAGCCCAACAGAGGTAGTATGCTTGAATTCCCATTGCATGGGATTTCAAGCGTACCCTAAGGATTTCAGGTGTACTTAAGTAGAAAAGCCCAAGTAACATCTCATAGGGTTCAAAACCCCACTAAAGCTTCAAAACTCCCAAAATTTTAGAAATGTGACCCCTGTGTAAACACCTAACACTTAGAATTGACCACAGTGACCAAGTGGGACCCAGTTTGACCTATACGCTTGAAATCCCAATTTGTGAGAAATCAGGCGTATGCCTAGGAGATTAGATTGCCTTTAAATCCTTCCCAACTTCTTTAAAGTCACCACCTTACCTTAGGGTCATGTCGTACTGGTTCATGACTCAAAGACCCTAGGACTTGATCATAGCCCAATTAGGTCCATAAAACACTCAAGTTGGTATAACATAGTGTTGACCCCTTTTCACTAACACATTGCAGCAGCGAGGAGTACTCTGTAAGTATATAAAGACCCTAAAATGAACTTACCCTAAACCAGTTTCACAGTCAAACATACTTGATTATCGAGACTTACAAAAATTAGAACTATATGCAGTCTGATCCCGACAAAGCCATAGGAACACATAACCATACAAGATCAAGTATGTAGGCAGCCAGAGACTATGTCTCAGGTGCGATTGCACTGATCACACCATAGGGGTGGTCCAGACTAATAAAATAAACACACACTCACACACTGTCGCTTATTGACACTTGGAAGTTGCTAGGTTAAAGGAGCTACCCTAAAAAGGTGGGTAATTGGGGTGCCTAACACCTTCCCCAATTGCAACCAAATAGCTTACCTAGATCCTTGGAAACCAGACTAGTTTGAGAGTCAACTCTAGGCCCAAGTGCCTAGCCCAGGCTCCAAAAAGTCCGTATCCACCCTTCCCCTAGAAAAGAGGCGGACGTCCAACCCCGTCTGTAAAAACTCGAGTTGGTGGCGCTTCGAAACACCCCAAAGTGGGTTGCGGTCATTTTGTGATGCCCACACCTTAGATGGGTTATATGATTATTTTAGTCGGAGACCTAATATGGGATCATTTGCAATTGGTTTCAATATTTGACGATGACCCTTATGGGTTGTCATATGGCATGTAGCATATAACATGTAACATATGCATGGTTCGGTATTGGTTCATTTTGGTCACTCACATTGTTATCTTATAACACGATCATACATTAGATCTCAGTAAGGTACACATTTTGTATATTCGATGCTTTTGCATCCGCACTTTGATTCTTTACTTTTTCTTGATTAGTCTTATGCTACTTTGACTATCTTTGGCCTTCTTTTTGGGGTATAAACTGCATACCTTTTTGCTAAGCCCGTCAAACTTACCTAAATTGACAAAACCATATATGGAGAATAGGAGGGTAGATATGTTCGTGGCCGTTTGGGGATGTGAGCATAAATGAGGAGTTGGGCGGTCTAGCCCATGTTTTACATTTCAGTTTTAATTTACACATTAGACATATGATGTATTTCTTTTGGTACTTTGGATGGGCTCGTTCGGGCAAGGCTTTGTGTATACTATTATGGGAAGTCGAGGCCTCCTTTATATTGGATATGATTTTTTTTTTATATTTTCATTGCACTTGATTTAGTTTATAGTTGTTTTTCTTCCACTGCAATCTGTTGGATTAGAGGACTTAAATGGATACAAGAAAAATAATCAATTTATATGAGAAGTAAGATGGAAAAAGGGGTGTCACACTCTGAACATAGGATCTCTTGGCTATGAGATACAGGCTCAGGGCGTGTTACCCACTGTCACGGATTCGGATTTGGGTTGTGACACAATATGCCTCTTATCAATATCATAATTTGGTCTGCTAAGGACCCTATCATTTTATAGCTTAATCCTTGATTTTTTGGGGTTTAAAAATGTTAAAATGGAAGATGGGGTGTAACGCTCCGCACATGTTCGTACATGTGTCATACTTATACTGCACATGCATGATATATATGTTTTACATACACTTAGAACAATTTAAATGCATATGCATTAAATTGTTAATTGACACAACTTTAGAGATAACTAGTAAAAATTTATAAATAATTTGCTAGTAAACTTTATGTCATTGGAAAGGTATCATAATAGTTTCCAACAAAATAAATGGCAAGAGAATTGGACCCCAAACGGAGAAGATATGGTCAGTTTAGCACAAGTAACCAAGAGTAGAAAAGAAAATTTCAGTCTAGACCGATCGATCGGGAGGACCCCTGATCGATTTGGCATAGGGGGCCCAATCAATTGGGGGTATGACCGATTAGTACAGCTTAAGGGGCCCGATCGATCGCCTGGCACGATTAATTTTTGGAGACCAAATTTTTAGCAATTTTTTGATTTAGAAACTTCCCCAAACACGTTAAGACTCTATGTGGGTTTATTTAAGAGATCAAACTCGACCTAAATCATCTTACAAACCCTAGAGAAAGATGAAGGAGCAAGAGGAAAAGGAAAAGCTTGGTCTGCAAGGAATTTTGGGGATTTGTTTTGGAAGAACAAAAGCTAGGAACATAACTCTACAAAACAAGTAAGAAGATATGTAAACTATCTTCTATTTTTCATTCTAGTAGGTTCATAGATGTGTTTTGATCTCATTTTGCAAATAACTATGTTGTTCTACTTTGATTTTTGAATGCTTTTGAAGCTAAGAACTCTTATTTTCAAAGGGGATTTTGTGTCTTCAAGAACATATGAACAACATGTTTTGTTTTTACAAGCTTCTTAGGTTTTAGTTTGTTTTGATTATTGTTCTACAAAGTATTAAAAAATTGTTATGCTTAAGATTTTATCAATTTAAGGTTTTGAAATCCTTGTTTTAAAGAGGGTTTTTCTGTTTTGGAAGAGCACAAGAGATTTTAGTTTTGGTTTTTGATCTCTTAGGATCTTAGAGATAATTTTCCTTTATTTTGTAAGATCCCTACATGTTTGATTTCAGTTATGTATGCCATAAAGTCTTTAAGTGTTTGGATGTGGGGCGCCCACTTTGGCTCGCTCAGGGGCTGTGCAGGCCAACTCCTTTTTGTACAATGGTTGGGCTTCACTTGGAGTCGCCACCAACTTGAGATTTAATTGACGGAGTTGGATGTCGGTTCTCCTCTTTGGGGAAGAGGAGAAGTCTAGATCCGAATATCTAGGGTTTAACTCCTAACACTAGTCTTTGTTCCTGAGATTTAAGGTAAGTTGTTTGGTTGCACTTGGTGAAGGTGTTAGGCACCCCAAATACCCGCCTTTTTAGGGCAGTTTCTCCCATTCATATAAGTTTTAGTCTTATATCAATGCCCATGCTTTGTTAATGTTGCATTGGAAGCTTGCTGGATTTTTCTCAGGCTTAATGCCTGTTTTTACACTCAACACTTGAATTTAATTCAGGGTAAAAATCAGGCATTGGCTTATAAATAGTCTAGAAACTATTCTTTATTTTGTCCTATTCTAATTACAAGAGACCCCTCATGGGTTAGGTCTTTAGAGGGATAATGAATCCCTCTAAATGGTTCACTGGTTGGTTCCTTAGGGCAAGGTATTGACCGTAATGGAAGGGAGAGAAAGGAAAGGAATTTTTTTTTGTCTTACAGGCTTAACGCTTATTTTTCATCTCAATGCCTGTTTTTCCTACTCCTAAATTTTAATTCATGGTGAAAATCAAACGTTGGAGAAGCTGATTAGTTTAGCATCTTTATGCTAACTTTGGGGGTGTTTTGGTGGGTCCCAGCACTGTGGGACTCGTGGTTTGGGTTAAGGGAAGTTTCCTGGGTTGCACTGTGCAACCCTGGGGGTCCTAGCTTTGGGCCATGTGGAGATCTGATCTCCCAAAGTAGGCCCCTCAGTCTTCTGTAATAGACCTAACACCTATTTTTTGGTCTGACGCCTGAATTTTCAATGCCTGAATTTTAATTCAAGAGAAATTCAGGCATTGGGTGCTAAACTAACAGCCAACTTAAGGTTTTGGGCCACCAAAGTGGGGCCCAAAGGGTAGGGTTTCTCTTGGGTCCTTGTACTACTCCTAGGGTACACACACACTTAATTTAATTTTTAAAAACATGGTTTTTAACCCAAGCTTAATGCCTAAATTCATTTTAACGCTTGAATTTAAATTAAGGCGTTGGGATAGAAATAAGGCCCCACAGAGGTGCACATGCACAAGAATGGACTTCAGAGGCTAATTTTGCCATGGGACAGGGTTATAGGAGAATCAGGGCTCCTTGGGGTGGGTCCCAGATCTTAACGCCTGATTTTTAGTTATTAGGAGAAAATCTAATAACTGGATTTCTCGATTTTGGAACCCTTAGGGTTTTAAAAAAATTATAAAATTAAGCATGCTAGTAGGGGATATATACATGAATATCATATAAAAATTTAAGGAACAGATCATGCATATAAAATTTAAACTAAAATCATCAAATATTCATTAAAACTAGTACTCAAAAGACCCGGTTTTAGGGGTCTGTTTGGAGGTCCATCTCAAGGCCATCCACAGTTCTATAAATCATGAAATTAAATCTTGTTTCTAGCATATATGTCTAGTCTAACATAGTCAAATTGGGGCTCAATCAACCTTCTACACAAATCACTAGAAAATCATCATTGAAATAGGTAAAAAATAAGAGCAAGTAGAGGCTGTTAAGCCTCTACTATGTAACTTGAATTGGAGCAGTGCTCTAGCATCAATTGGATAGCATAACAGCATGCTAATTTGACATATGATGAAGGGGGGTGAATTGAACTTAGGTTTAGGCTTACCTTGGGTCCAAAGTGGCCTAGGATTTGCAATTTCCTTCTTCCTTCTTCCTCTTCTCTCTCTTTCTTAGGGTTAGGGTTTTTTGTTGCCAACCTGGTCTTGCACGAATTTGGGGCTATAAATAGCCCCAAATTTGTGCAATGGAGGGTGAGGATTGCTCTTGGGGTTTGCTAGGTGGAGGGGTAGGATGATCTCTATCCAAAATGAGGTGGAGGACTAGGATGAGTTTAGCTAAAAGGGAGGTGGAGGGTTGGGATTAATTTAGCTAAAATGAGGTGAAGGGTGAGGATATGCTTGGCTAAAATAAGGTGTAGGGTGGGAATTGAATTGTGTTTGTTGGCATGGATTGATGAGGTGGAAGGGAAGCATAAGAGATGCCTTTTGGGAAAAAAGTTTCATCGGTTGCAATCTTTAAGGGGATGGCATAAGGTGCCAAATGGGGGGGTGTGATGGGCTCTCTAGGGATTTGAAATTCAAGGTTTAGATCCAAGGGAGGAAGGTGGAAGATCAAATGGGAATATACTAATCCAAAGGTTGCCAAAAATGGCCTTAAGGTGTGAATGCATTTAATGCTAAATATCTTAACTTTAGTGCATTTAATGACTAATGTTGTTTTTTGATTTTTTCAAACCCTCTCTCTGTTGTCACTCGCGAGTTCTCGAGCTTGGAAGTCGACCCGGTCAATGTCATTTCCAAAGGTCAGAGATGCTCCTGTCACCTTGGTCTGGTCATGACCGAATTATGAAAAGGGTAAAGGAGTGAAATCAAGGTTTTTTGACCTGAAAAGCTCTCAGATACATTTTGAAAAGGCAAGATAGTAAAATTGATTCGAGAATCATCAAGAGATAAATGACCCCGGGTCCAGGTGATTCATAGCCTTTGACTTTGCAGGATTATGGTACTTGAACAGGACATTAAGTCAAAAACCAT
>JAOXJP010290456.1:0-18882 GCA_025762735.1 Platanus orientalis | reverse complement strand
AGAGAAACTTGATGTTTCTTCCTATGCCAGAAAGCATTTGGGATGTCAGACCAAACTTTTTGCTCCAATGTTTTGTAAAACCTTTGGATTTTATCCGTTTGATTCTCCAATTGTGTAGAAATTCGGGTGAAGTCTACCTAAACTTTGATGTGCTAAGAAAATTTTATTTTAAAGAAATTTCTTTGTTTAATTTCTCTATAAGAGTGTTTGTGAATTGGAATACAACCTTTTTCCTTGAATTTTGGAAGTGATTCCTTTATCCCTTACAGTGAATGGTTTGAGCATTTGAAGGAAAAGAGTTCTTAAAATCATATTCTACTTTAGGTTTTTAACTAAAATAAAGGTAGTTTTCAAACAAACTCCTCTATTGCAGATATGAGCATTTGATATTTTGTAGTTGACTTTTAGTTGTTGAGCATTAGCAGTTGTGAGCCTTTGAGTAGTTTTTTCAAAATATTTTGTTGGAATTAATCATTCTTGGACACAATTGAGATCTATGCTAGAAGCGATTAATCTGATGGCTTTTAGCTCAAATTCTCCCTTGATTTTAAGAGAGAAGTTAGAATACCATTTTTGGCTTTCTATCTGAGAGATCATTTCAATGGTTTCTTCGTTCTTTCAGACACCTGATGTTTCTCCAGGATTTTCTGGAACTAAGGGAGTAGATTCCTCCATTAGGTTTTCAAAATCCCTCTCTTCTTCCTCAATCCATGTGGGATTTGAGAATTGATTTGACATTTCAAGAATTTGAAGCCTATTTTTGATTTCTTTAATTTGTTGTTTTGTTTCTTTTATTTCTTATTGAAGGGAAGAGATTGAGACTGGACCAGATTTTTCCCCGAGTTAAATATTTCTTTAACTCATTTTATAAGTTTCAGGGTTTGGTTTGGTCTTTAACTAGAACTTTTAGTTCTTTCACGGAGTTTTTCTATTTGTTGTCTCTTTTGAAGTGGGTCAGAAATGGAATCAATTAATTCTAGCATGAATTTTTCATTAGACGTAATCACCTTAATTTCAGAGTCAATTTCAGTTTCTAAAAGATTTTGACATTCATTACATATGTAGAGATTTTCTGCCATTTTCAAATTCATCGGCAGAAGATTCTTCAGGCCTAATTTCATTTTCTTCATCAAAATGTTTTAACTCTTAAAGTTCTTTTTTCACTACACATTTGTTGGCATAGTGTCCGTTCCTGTTACATTTGATGCAAGTTGGGGATTTTCTGAAAAGAATTTGAGTTTTTGTTATTATTTGAAGAATGTTTTCTAAATGGTTTTCCAAAGAATTTTTGTTGGAGCTACATTTTTGAAAATTTTTATTTTGGTTTTTGTAAGGAAAAGATTTTGGTTTTGGTTTGGGCTTTCTTTAAGGAGGTTTTTCTAAACCAAATTGGTAACAAAATTTCCTAATTCCTTTATAGAATGTAAATTTTCTCTTTTTATTTGTTCTTTGAGTTTAATTCTTGAACACATATTATTTCCTACTTCATTTATTTTTTAAATTATTTATCCGTATGTTATTCTATTAAGACAATTTTCTCCGTGTTCTTGAATTAATTGTTATCTAACCTTTTCTAAAAAGAATTTTGGTAATCCTACAATAAATCTTTTTTTCCAATATTCAGAGTTAGCGGATTCTACTGTAAAAACTTTTGAAAGGAAAATGTCTTTATACCATCTAAGTTTAGTTAAAGTTCTACATCTTAAGTTATGTAATTGAATCTTAGTTTTTTCATGTATGTTAGTTCTTTTTCCTAAAAAATGATGAATGATGTTAGTTAGTAATGTATATACAACATTTGAGGAGTTGTGTCCTAGATTGTCTAGGATGGGTTGACCTTGTTCATGCCTTTTAACACTTTGTTGAATTCGAAGCCTTTGAGCTTCGGTGAGTGATTCCACCAGCTTTACAATTGTTCGCTAAAGGATGAGGTGATGAGATGGACAATTGTAGATTCATTATTTTCCCGTATTTTACAGACATTAGAGTATGAAAGCAAATTATGAATTGTATTCCAGACTTGATATTCTGATAGACAATCAATGTTCTAATCATACAAGGAAGATCCATCGAATTGCATCATTTGATGAAACAGAATTTCTTCATACAAAAGATCAATAGGGGTTGGTTGATGGAAGTCATGATGTGAATTTGGTGGACGTGCTTGTTTGACCAAACTATTGATATTTGTATGGGTATCAATTTTATTGATACGAGAATCGTGGAATAATGAATTGTGAATACTTTGAGTATCCGAAAGCTCAGAAGAAAAGTCATTATTAATGATTTGAAGATTTTTTACAGAGGAGGTTTCTCCTCTATTTGATTCTTTGCTGAGGGAAAAACCTTTTAACCTTTTTGCAAGTTCATCTGCAAAGTTAGGGGTAAATTTGAAGGGTTCCTTTGAGAGTTTGATGTTTGGAGTCAACTCTCTAAGAATAAGCATGGGTTTCTCTTTTAGAGACTTGGTGGTTGGATTTTGTTTTGAGGCAATTTGGGGACTTACCTTATTTAGAAGAGTTTCGATCCTATCAATTTGTTTACTGATTTTTTTTAGGATCAAATTGGAATAGTTGTTTTGTTCTCACACAATGACAATTTCTTTCTTAGTGGCATTGATGTTACCAAAATCTTTTAGTTTTTTAGTAATGATTAATGGGTTTGCCATTATTTCATCTTTCCCAAATATAATCGATTCGGATGGAGGGTGAATAGATTCTATGGTCTTGGCAGAAGTGGTCTTCCCATCATGGAAGATTTTCTCCGTTACATTGATCTCTTTTTTAGAGTCTCTTTTCTGAATCATGTATTTAATGAACCAGGGGAATTTTTTTTTTCCTTCCTTGTCCATTGCTTCTTACCAGATTTGTTTGATACAAGCAATTGTAGGTCATCAAATTTTTGAAAGAATTTTTCTCTCTTGGACCTATTTTTCTCAGAATAGAAGTATTTCTTAGGATTTCTTTGTCGATTTTGAAATTTTCAATGACATTCAATTTTGCAAAATCTCCTTCTGTAGGAGAAAATTTAGGAGCATAAGAAGCATAATTTATGCTTATAGGTTCTAAGGGAACTTGGTTTGGGATTTCTGGAGGGGAGAACCTGACAGACCTAGAAGGAGGCATTTGAGCCGTATGTAAAGTTTAAGAAGACCTTGATAAAGATGGTCTCGAGGACCCATATGTCGAAGGTCTTGGTGAAAATGAATTTATCCTCACCTTTCTTGAGTTAGAAAATGTAATTTCTACCTCTCCTTTGGGAGTTTGGATTACTCGCTTAAGTTGAGAGTTTTGAAGATTTTCTTCTCTATTCCTAGTATGAATGATCCAAGATTTAGGTAATTTTACCTCATCCCAACTTATGACCTTTGGGACATAAATAAAATGTCTTGAATCTAATTGAAATAATGTGGTAACTCCTACATCTTTAATGATGTTTGTTTTAGGAGCAAGGGTATTCATGGCCTTATAGAATATTCTATAAATGATAGCCAAGTTATGTGATCCGGGTAACATTTTGAACCCGTGAGTCTTAATGCTCAATACTGCAGCCTTTTTGATGTGTGGGTCTGCTAACCTCAGAGGAAGATCAACATGACAATTGAAGTAGACTAGGTCTGCATGAAGACTAGTCTCAGCCAGACCTAAGATTTGATCAGTATAATCTTGATGTGTAGTATCTCTGACTTCGATGAGGGTAGAGAGATTGAGGCCTTTTTGACTAACGGTTTTACCGCTACTTAGACGAGACCTAAGTGAAGGTACTCGTATTTTGTTTTTAACCCTTTTAGGGTTACATTTGATAGAAGTTGAATATGTTCATCTTCAGAGGAAATCGAGATAGTTTTTTCTTCGGTTTTGATCAGATAATCAGATTTAAAGTCAAAGCTACCATATTTATAGACTTCATTTTTAGAAATTTGTGGTATACTCCAGTTATTTAGGGGCGATTCATATTAACAAAATTATCTTCAGTACTATTCACAACAGAAGAAGAAGAAGCAGAAGACGTAATAGAAAGAGAACAAAACATCTTATTCATTTTAGTATAAGAACAAATTAGTTAAATAACTTAATATAAGTGACAATCTTTTAAAACGATAATCTCTATTTCAATACTTAGATCAACGATTTATATGGCTGGAAATGCCTTAAATGCCTTCTGCAGCTAAATATATATAATAACTACACAACTTGTAATTAATACTAATGGATTGAATAAATAAAATTTGGGTTTCTATTCTCATGGTTGTAGCCCTAGTCTTCTTTTCCTTTCCAATCAGTTGTAGCTGTTGAGTTATTCTTCTTTTTCCTTCTTCTTCTCTCATCTATCTCCTTCTTGCTTCTTCCTTTCTTCATCTTGTCTCTATTCTTCTTCTTTTCTCTTCATGTCCATTCCCATCTGCTATATCACCTTCAAATCTCTTTTCATGTGGACTGAATTCTTCAAGAAAGAAGGCTGCAGGTTTGCTGGAAATCAGAACTGCCATAGGTTATCTTCATCAGATTGGTTGCAAGTCTTCCTTGGGGTTTTCTTCAAAATCACCCCTTTATAAAACAGGTAATTTGGACTTGTTTTTGTAAGGTTTTCTTTCCCTCCCTATGCTTTTTACATCCCCTCTAAATCCTCTGGAATATCTTCTGTTTTGCTTGGTTTCTATTGAGTTAAGTCTAATCTTTAATACTTGCTAAAATTCTGGGTTCTCTTTTTATCAGAAATCACCCCTATCAAGAAAGGGTCTTTTTGATCCTTTTTTTAGGGTTTTTCTTTTCTATAAGTTCCCCATCTAATGCTCTACTTGTTTAGCTGGGTTCTTGGTAGATTAACCCTAGTTCTGGACTGGTTATCCTAGAAAAAGTTTACTGCAAACTGTTCTTTTATATGTTTAATATACATTTAATCCTCAGTTTGACCTGAAAATTTTCCTGAATACCCCTTATAGGTCTATTTAACCGCCTGTAAAATTTCAGAATTTTCTCATGCGTATGCAGGGCTATTTCGGTAATTTTACTAATCTGCCCAGAATTTTCAGAAACCCTTATTCAACACTTCTCTTCTAGCTTTCTCCTTTTCCTCTTCTATTCTTTCTAAATTCTTCTAGTTTGATTCCCTACTTCTTTCTTTAATTTTCTTTTACATTTAAGGTAATTTGGGTGTTCCTAAACTCTATTCCTGATCGCCTAAATTCTGTCCAACACTTCTGCAACATATCTTGGGTCCACAACTACATGATCTAACAGCTTTAGGATGTCCTACACCTAATTTGGCATCAAAACTATCATATCTTGTCACCATCACTCTTCTTTTTTAAAGTGCTACATCTATTTTCTTAGTAAAGTCCAATTCTGAAGTCTTAATCTTCTAATTCCAAGGTCTCCTACCTCCAAAGGGCAGCTAATTGAGTTCCAGTACACTTGGTGGTTTTTTCTTGATTACGTTTTATCATTCAATAAATTTCTAAAGATTATTTTTCAATCTAGGCATAATTGACATCAGAATCATGAAGAATGCCATAAAATAACTTGATGTGTTAGTATATGAACTCATAATTAGGGTCATGCTACCTCCTTTTGAGAGAAGTGAGGCTTTCCAAGATTCAAGTCTTTTGGTAACTCCTTCCACCCCATACTCCCATACTGCTGTTACTTTGAATCATGACACCAAAGAAAGCCCTATGTATATTTCCGACACAACCTCAAAAACATCTTAGGATATACGAAAGCATCACAGAAAATAACCATATCGTCCCTCAATTGAAGCTATGAAATTATTATATATTCATTTTCTACCTTTAAACCTTCTACAAAGCCATTTTTGCCCTATTAATTATATGACTCAAGGCCTTCATCATCGTAATAAATATTAATGGATATAAGGGGGTCCCCGTCTCAGGCCCCTAGATTTCTAAAATATATTGCTGGACTATCTATCATTTACCAATACCCAGAAATAGATTGTTCCAATGCACGTCTCCATTCACCCTTCCATTTTGTCCCAAAACTCAATTTTTCTAGAATATATACTCTAGAAAACACCAGTTCACATGATAATAAGCTTTTTCTACATCGAACTTGCAAATATGATTTTTTACTATTTGCTTTAACTCTTAGCATACACTCATTTGCAATTAGGATACCAAATGCAATTTGTGTCTATTCACAAACACCCCTTGTGACTTAAAGATTAGATTTTCCATAATGGGTTTTAAATGAAGAACTAGTGTTTTTGCAATAATCTTATAAGCACTTCCCAGGAGACTAATTGGCTAAACTTCCTTCAGTTCTTTAGTGGTTATCTTTTTCGGATTAAAGCAATGAGGGTATTATTTAAATTTTCATCAAATAATTCTTGCTAGAAAAATTCCTCAACTACCAGCAGACACTTATTGAAGATTATGTCATGCCCCAAAACTCATACTTGTTGGGCTACGAATTTCGGAGTATGACATTTGGATATATTTACTTTTCAGGTCATTCATTTTTCTTTTCTAATTACATTTACACATACACAATGGAATTTAAATGTAAACATATACCATTCCATTATCGTAAGTCTGATATTTCATACCCATCGTACATAGGTTTGACACTCTAAATAAATCTATAGTTTGACATTCCATCTGAATAAATAATTAAAAATCTCCAAACAGCTAATGTCCTATAAATTAAACCAACAATAATCCACAATGTCTAAATAATCTAACCACAAAAATTAAATTTGTCTCTAAAGATAAAGTCTGAAACAATTAACTGAACTGATTAACAGACTGTCTCAAATCTCTAAAATCATAATATGTCTAAACGATAACTCCCAAGTCCTTGCTCTATGCATCCTCAACATTGTACTATCATGCCTCCTCATTATTGGAAAAACAGTGTCAACTCTATAAGTGTGACAGACTTGTAAGTAAGCATATATATCATACATGCAGATACCTTTGGCTCAATCAACGCATGAATAGATTTTCAATTTACAAAACATAATAAGAGTACATTTACAATGCCTAATCAAAATGTCTTTGAAAAACATAATTATAATTTCTTTTCTTACAGATATGTATTGAAAATAATTTCTTTTAATTCAGAACAAAATATATATCAAATCAAAACTGAAATCAGAATACATAAAACTGAACTGAAATACAAATACAAAGACTGAACTGAAATCATTTTTACATACAACTGAGACCTCACACATCTGTGCTGTGATGAGATAACAAATAACAGATTCACATGTTAATGTGACCCGGTGATTGGGTACCTGATCACACCCATTATAATCCCGTGAGGGTGTGGTATACACATGTGGGATATAACCTCCTAAAATTAAATGCATGTGAGATAACTCCTCCCATGACAAATTGCATGTGGGATAACTCCTCCCATAACTAAATGCATGCGTCATAACTCCTCCCATAACTAAATACACATCTGACCATATACATCATGTACAACCCACAAGGGGTCTTCTATCTTATTAAGAACAGAATGGAAACATATAATCTTTCCAAAAAACTTTGCTTTCGTATCAACACTTAAAAAATTATCAAGGCAAGTCAAGTTAAATTTCTTTCAATCACCCCCCAAAAATTTTCCTCCTGGAATGGGTGTTTTGAGTTATCTCTTTCCTTCTCCAAGATATTCTTGAAATATAAACCATCCAAGGTGGGTCTGATAGGCTGTCTTACTTTATACATGTCATAAACTTAAAAAATTTCTTTTCTAATCTTCTTATTATATTGGATTCACTAACCTTCCACCTGTATTAAATGTGTGCTAGTAGCTTTTTTTCTTCTTCACATTTGGTATTCCTGTCTTTTAACCGCATTATCCTATATCTTTGTCTCCAGTAGATCTTCTCCTTTATCGCCAAAGACTGGAAATCTCACTTCCATTCCTCTCTTAACTTTCTTTCTCCATCTTAAAGAGGTCTCACTTCTTCATTTTTGTCCAACTCCTTTTTTTTTTTTTCAAACATTCCTCTTTCTTTTCCTTTAGTGAACCAAACATCTCTTTATGCCATTACCCTAACCTTTATTGCTTTTAACTTAAGATAGAAAATTCGGCTTGGAGTTCATTGGACTGACGTTTCTCTCCAAATTTGTTGGGAAGTCAAAAAGATTAGGGGATTGCAACCACATATCTTCAATTCTGAAAGGAACCAGTCTTCCATCCTCTCTCAAAGGCTATAACATGATATCAATATAGGAGGTTGGCCAATGGAGAACCTGTTGAATCATACATGGAATATCTCCCCAATCGATACAATACATGAATCTATTCAATCTGCTCAAAGAGAGACTAACATGAAAGTTTGGCCAGTAAAATTTCCCCCCTTTAGTGGACTATTAATCAATCTCATCTTTCAATAGATTCTCCAAATCTAACCATTTTGAGTTATTCTATCTCTTCCTTTTTTTCTCATGAGCAATTTTAATGGAGTAAAAATTTCCCAACCCCTTAAAAACATAGAGGAAGACTCCATCTAGGCTTAACATGATCCAACTCTTGTAAACATTCTTCAATTTTCGTGTTAATAGTTGGACCGTAAACCACCCCAGAGAGTATCTAATTTGATTCCTCCCCCACTAGCCTACAGATTATCAAACATGAATAGATTCCCAACTCAATATTTAGAACCGTTGCTATATCATTGTTCCAAATCATAAGAATCCCCCCGAAGTCCCTATGGACGGGATAGCCATCCAACTTGTAACCCAAGAACTCCACACTTCTTTCATGATCTCATCACTTATATTTTCAATTTTTGTTTCCCAAAGGTACACAATCTTATGGATACCTTTTTTTTGGTACGAAATCTTATGGATACCTTGTTGAATACATAATTGATGCCAAGCAAGTTCCTAATGGTACACAACAACACTTAAGCAAATCTTTGAAAACTTTATCAACAGAAAATGATGAGACAAGGTCAGGAGAAGAAGATTCAAGGAGTCCAACTTGAGTTATTATGGAATTCACCACAATGGTTGTTAATGGAGTCTACCATTAACAGAAGTTTGGAGTCCACCAAAGATATACATTTAGTAAGACAATCTTCAATACTTTTTTCTTTATTTATTTTGAAGGGGATACATGTATTTTTAGGCCACAACTTCCCCCTAATTCTTTTAAAAGCAAAAAGTCCAACCAAAATAAGAAAAAAAAACTCAATTCTTACTAAAAAAGAAAAACCAATCAAAAGTAGGAAGAAAATCTTCTCAAAATAGGAAAACACTCCACTTCTTTCTAAAAGGAAAAGATCCCAACCATAATAGGAAGAGAATCTGACTCAAAATAGGAAGATACCATACTTTTTCCTAAGAAAGAAATCCACCTACAATAGGAAAAATATTTTCAAATCCTTATATTATACATGCAACATTTAGATTAGAAAATTTATATAATAGGACTTTCTTTAAAAGAAACACCTATGAAGAAAATTATTAAAGTATTTAATCTAGTAGTTGATTACCAAAATACCCTTAGAGTGAAATTTACTAAAATGCTCCATTTATCCCTAAGCCTTGAAAATAGGCTGTTTAGCGTCCCACATCAATAATCTTTTATCTTTATTACCCATTCCCCTCATGTTCCAAGATATGATGCTAAGTACCATGATTTAGTGTCTCAAACTACCTTCTCCCTCTCCACTTAGCCTACTAGCATAGTTGATCCCACTGTCCATGGGTGAAGATGTGGGCTATCAGTTGAAGTTGCTAGGCCTTGGAAAGGAACATGATCCTTCACATTAAATGTCGAACTAATGCCCATATTCGGTGGAAGATCTAGAATGTACGCATTAGAGTCCACTCACTTCAATATTTTAAAGGGTCCAACATTGCGGCTTGTAACATTTTCACAATTCCTAAAGGAAATCTTTCATGCCTCATCCGAATCATCACATAATCACTTACTAGAAATTTCTTAAAACTGCGGTGTGAATCAGCAAACATTTTATACTTCTCATTGTTCATGGCAATTCATCTTTTGATTTTAGAATGCAACTTGTGAATATGACATGTAAATGCATTTGGAGACTCTAACGGTCTTTGTGGTATTGACATGGGAATATGATCTATAAGGTTCCTAGGCTTATACCTGTGAACAAACTCGACTAGACTCGTACCAATTGTCCTATTGACATAACTATTATATGCAAACTCGGCTATAGACAACACAAAGTCTCATGATTTATCATTATCTCTACAAGACATCGTGATAGATTACTTAAGCTTGTAACATTACCTAAGCTTCTGTTGACTACTTCAGTCTGACCATCCGTCTGCGGGTTCGCTGACAAGAATTGAAACTTGGTGCCCATCATGTGTCACAATGTCTTTCAAAAATAACTCATGAATTTCACATCCCTATCTGATACAATGGTTTGAGGCAATCCATGTAGATGAATCACCTCTTAAAAAAAAAAAAAGGAAATCCTAGAGACATTGAAGGTTTTAGAACAAGGAATGAAGTGTATCATTTTAGAGGATCCTCAAAAATGAAATCATGTTTAATAGTCTTTGGCAGCCCAAGCACGAAGTCCATACTGATGTCTTGCCACGATGAATGTGCCATTGGCAACGGAGTACAATTCTGTGTTTTGCTTTCTTTGCTATGTCAATTGACATGTTTGACATTGCCCTATGATTTTGGCAACGTCTCACCTGAGACTTGGCCAATAAAAATAGTCATTGACTAAGGCAATGATCTTATCATATAGCCAAAGTGGTGGGCTATCCGGCCAGCGTGAAGTTCCCAAACAAGGAAATCTCTTAAGGATATATGGGGAATGCAACGTTTTTTACTTCCTAATATGAATCCAGTTTGTAGGACAAACCCATTGTCCTCCCTTGCCTGATTGCTCAAAAGCGAAGTGTACAATGTCCTAAAGTCTGGGCATGTAGGGTAGGTGTCCTTTAACTGCTCCAACCCAGTCACTTCTATACTCATAAAGTGTATCAATAAAACCTTACGACTGAGAGCATCTACTAGTTTGTTCTCAACCCTTGCATTATGTTTTAGCACAAAAGTATACTCTTGAAGAAATTCAGCCCACTTGACATGTCTTGGATTTAGTTTCTTCTAAGAGCTGAGATATCTTAGTACCTCATAGTCAGAGAACATGATGAATTCTTGCGGTAGTAAATAAATTCTCCAATTCCTTAAAGCTTGGACTACCACATAAAACTCTTTATCATTAGTAGAGTATTTTTGTTTGGCATCATTGAGTTTCTCGTTAGAGTAAGCGATTGGATCTCCTCAAATGCCTTAGCAGCCGAATTAGTCCATTGGAAATCCCCTTTTTTAATGCAATCTATGATAGGGGCCATAATGGAGCTAAACTCATGAACGAATCAACGATGAAAAGTAGCTAAGCCATGGAAGCTGTGAACGTCTTGAATGTTCCTCGATTCATGCTAGCTCAGAATGGCTCTAACCTTTTTGGGTGTCTACCATGAATCTGGGTTCAAAATCCATCTTCATCTACTAATAAATTAACCACTAACATTTACCTATGTAAAAAAAGAGGATTACTTGGTTAGACATGAAAGAACACTTCTTAAGGTTCGCAAACAAACTTCTCTCTCGTACAGACTTCACAAATCTGCGTCAAGTGATCAAGGTGTTGTTCCTTGGAAGTACTATAAATAAGAATGTCATCAAAGTACACGACCATGAACTTTCCCATAAAAGGCTACAACACTTTGTCATTAACATCATGAAAGTACTTGGGGCATTTGTTAACCTGAAGGGCATGACTAACCACTCATACAGACCATCTTTTGTCTTGAAAGTGGTCTTCCTCTCATCTCCAGGGCAAAAACAAATTTGATGAGTCTCTTTTGAGATCTATCTTGGAAAAGATCATGACACTTGCCATCATATCCAAAAACATATCAAGTCTTGGGATAGAGAATCTTGTTGATGGCTTTGTTATCCACACACATTCTCTAGGAGCCATCTTTTTTTGAAGTGAGGAGTGCAGTCATGGCATAGGGACTTGGACTTTCCCGAATAAACCCTTCTTGAGAAGCTCATCAACTTGTTTGTTCAATTCTACATGCTTTGTAGGGTTCATTCTGTAGTGTGAGAGGTTTGGAAAGTTGCTCCAAGGACAATGTTCCTCATGGGAGGGAGCACATCTGACAAATCTTAAGGAAAAACATCTTGAAACTCCCTAAATATTGGGATCACCTCATGTGAAAATTCAATGTACGACTCAGGAGATGTTGCTTTTGTAACAAGGGCAAAGATTAAAGCCTCTCCCTTAGTCTGTCTCTCAAACACTTTGGAATTAATTATATGGAGATATTTAAATTGGGGTTCCTTGCTACTTTTATCCTTACTCATCTTTCTTCTTCTCAGCGATGTTTTTGGGTGGGAGAGTATTTAGCTTGATCCTCTTCCCTTCATGAATAAATGAACATGTGTTCAATTTGCCGAACAGAGTCACTTCCAAGTCATATAAACAAGGCCAACCCAAGATAATGTAACCAACATCCATAGGCACAACATTACATGATAAGGTATCCTTATACAATGAAAATTGTACTGGGACAAACCACCCTTGGGAAACAGGAATAGGCGATGTATCTACCCACACAACTCAATATGGCTAGGGATGAGCATCTGGCTTCAAGCCAAGACAGGAAACCATGCTAGATGAGACCACATTGGTGTGATTCCCACTATTGACGATGACCTTGCAACTTTTCACCACTTCGTATAGGTGTGGAATACGGAGTTTGTATGCCAATCATCACCATCTTTGGCCTGGGCTAAGCACACCTAACAACTGTCAGTCCTGAGGTATCCACCTCCTTCACCATCCTCATCACTAGGACTGAGATTAGGCTCATGAACTTCATCTTCAAATTCTCCTTTGTTTGTCCCCTTTTGTTCCCTCAATTAATAGAGCCTTGTTGGATTCTTTTGTGGGACACTGGACTGCAGAGTGTCCATAACCTTGACACCTATAACAGTGATTCAGTGTGTTTCCTTTCGAACTCCCACTGATTACGTCTTTTTCTTTGTTGTCCCTAATGTTTGTTGGAGTGCTAGCACTGACTCTAGGTTGCTGATTTCTGAAAGTAGGTTTTGCACCCAAGGGAGGGTGTTTAACATTGGGATCACGGGAATTAAACCGTCACACAAACTGCGGTTTCAGGTACCATTCTAGTTCTTGCACCACCTGGTATGGATGCTCTAGAGTGTGAATGTCATGAGGGATAAGCTCTCGTTGAAGCTCGGGGTGAAGACCTACCCTAAACCTAGAAAGGGTCAGAAGAGAATCTTCCCTAATATTGCACCGTGCCATTTACTCATCAAACTTCTCAATGTAATCTATGATAAGCCAAGATCCTTGGCAAAGGGATTGCCATTGGTCCAGGAGTCTTTTGTGATAAGAGGGGAAGATATTTCTCTTTGAGGGCTTCTTTAATTTCAGCCCACTGTACGATGGGGTCCTCTCTAGATCTATCAATCATACGCTCTACATTGGTCCAGTAGAGTTTCGTATGACTCACCAACTTCATTTTGGGTAACCTAACTCCATGCCTCTCAAACATCTTATGCCACTCGAAGTCGCAGTCCATGTCTAACAACCAATCAAGGAAAACCTTCGGGTCCAACTGACCATCAACACTAGGGGCCTCAATTTTGACCGTTCTCATCACCCGGTCATCTTGATCATAATAAGGATCTCGAAAATCATTGAAGGGTAGCTGAACACGCCCTCTACCTCGTCCTAAACCTCAACCTCGACCTCTGTCTTGTCCTAGTCCATGATTGTGGGACTCTTCCTCGTCTGGCTCATTATGAAGGGAAGCTTCTAAAGTTGCCAGAATGGCATTAATAGCATTGTACTGCTCTTCAATCTTGGAGTCAATGCCTGCCAGACGTTTGTTAAGAGCTTCAAGAGCTCAGGCAATCTGTTCGACATCCGTACTAGGTTTGTAACTCTTACCACTACATGTGGACATGCACTAGCAGCACTATCTAATGACCTAGGATTATATGAGATGTAAAATGAGGTGCTGAAATTTGGTTCTAAGTTGCAGTGAATGAGAACTAATAGCACTCTATAATGTCCTAGGACTAAATGAGACGTAAGATAATTTGCTAAAACTTAATTGTAAGATGCAAGGAGTGACTAAGCTAAACAATGCTCTGATACCAAATTTGATGCAAGATTGTGTAAACTACTTCTATATGATGGGATTAAAACAAAATTTCCAATTACCATGAACAAAGTCAAATATAAAGTGAGCTATCTAACAAGTGATTAGGAATTAATTCTCAGCCATGTTCACAATCCGGCAGTGTGGATCTTTCAGTATTGATTGAATAGCCCAATGGAAGACGGAACTTCCGACAATCTATGGTTCAGCCAACACCTGCGGATTCTCTAATCCCTTACCAAGGATTTGAAGAATTTGGTTAGGCTCAATGGTCTAAGACTCTAAGGGGAATCACCAATGGCTGTAAATTAATAATGCAACAGTCCAATAATAACAAAATAAAATCCAGCAACTTCTTCAAGGAGCCTAAAAGAAAACAAAGAGGTATAATGGTTGTAGAACACCCTAGGGTTAGGTTAGAAGGTAGGATAGGCTAAGAGTTAGGGTTAGGGTTGGGAATAGGGTATAAGAAATAGGTTCCGGGTGATGTTGGGAAAAGGTACTATTGATGGCACTTTGCACGGTACTATTCACACCACTGTTCATGTGTGTGGTCATTTTTTTTTAGTGTTAGGATTGTGGCTAGGGTATGGGAAAGAAATAAGAGAAAATAGGGAATTAGAAAGAACGAAAATAACAAAAATTTACCTTGGTTTCGCACCAAGAACTCGTGGCTTCACACCACTCCTTTTACAAGAAATCTCAAAGCAAAACTCTTATTCATCTTCTTTAAAATGACAGCTGTATGCAATATTTATTAGAGTTCAATAACCCTAATATAATCTAGACAGTCCAAACAAATAATGGTGGAAATTAAAACCACACAATAATTGAAGTTGCAAACTAATTCAAAACAATAAAGACATTGTTTGACACACTAAACAAATAAGAAAAAAAGACAACTACATCCTATGGTTATCAAGCTATTAAATCATGTCATAATTCAACGGTAGATATTCTCTGAGATGATGATCAAATGGTAGATCGTCTGTTGTCTCATGATCTGACAGTACACCAACCTCGATAGTACAATCCAACTGTAGATCCTCCATGCACACATGTAGGCATCATCCAAACATAGGGAAACAGGTACTCGGGCTCCTGTCTGTCTCCTTTGATATACTCTGAATTGGGAAATTCTGATGTCCTCATCACTTGATCATAGATGGATATAATACAAGGAATCATTCCTAACGCACAATAGAAGACTTCGATCCTTGCACATCTCAGGTCAAGACAACGATATCAGAACTATCTGCTTTAATCCTCCACAGGACGCCCTGATTGATTGAAGGAAATCTTCCATCCACACTCCATAGGTGGTTTGGGAGGCCCAAAAGTTTGATCCATTCAGATTTAGAGATGATCATGTGTGGATGAATTCACTTCTGGCCTCCACTTGTGAAAGATCAGCCTCCCCAATGTCCCCTTCCAACACACCTTCATCACATAGCAGAACCATATCCTCTCCCGAATTTACGAAGACTACGGATTTTTCGACAGCTAGAGGTTCTATCCTTGGATTTTGATTCTCTTAAAAACCTTCCAATTAGATCTTGGACCTTCCTCCATGGCATGGAGTTGTCAATTTGATCACATACAACTGCATCGGACCATAAACCCATAGGATTTGTCTAATTTCTGTATTCAGATTTGATTGCTTGTACCCCTTGCAAAGCGCCATCCTTGTAACTCTATCCTGACCGGCATAACTTGTATTTATTTTGTCTCTGGTGATCTCTTACTAATCTTCTCTTCCTTTTTGAGACTCCCATTTCCTTTTTAATTTGACCTGTATTTTCCATTCCAATCTTCACTGGCAAATTAGTTTTCCAGAATATAGAAAAAACTGTCCCAATCACCCCATTTCAATCCATTATGAATAATACCCATCTTTGTTTACTGTCTGTAAACTTTTCTAAAATTCCCAAAAATCTTCCTCGCATGTTCTGGCTGATTTCCACTAACAGAACCCTAGTTCCTTATGGACTATGGATTCTTATCCACTTTGTCTTTTTGTTTCTAGGTGTTACCCCATGTGTGGATTCTATTAGCCATGTTATATCTTACCAAATTTAATGCTTGCCGAGAATCCTTTTAACCCTTTCTGTGACTACTGACTCGAATGAACCCCAACTGGTGCTCTGGAACCTCTTCCTTCTTGAAGCTTGTCACTTCTACCACTGTGATTTTCCTCACCATCTTCATCTACTTATCTGACCCCAACAACTGAACAAAGTTTTTCACCTTTAAAAAGTCTCTTAATGAGGTTGTAGAGAGAACCTCGCCTACCAGTGGTCCAGTAGCCTCTACTCCAGTCTCTGGGAACTCTCACAAGGATAATATTTCTCACACCAGTGGTGGGAACTCTAGTTCTCAACAATATGTTTCCTCTCAATTGAGTATCTTCTGTTCTTTGATTTTGTTTCTTCCAAAATGTCAGCAATTTGACTATAATTTTCTAATTGATTTTGTTTTTCTCTTGATAAAACTGTTTTGGCTTTTGTGTAAGAGATTGTCTGAATGATGCTTGCAGCAAGCATACTTCAAATGTGCCTATGAGTGCTTTGATAGGCGAAGAAGGCAAGAGGAGATAAACAACTGTGTTGAAAATTGCAGTATTCCAGTTGTTAATGCTAACAGCCTGGTTGAGAATGAGATGGCCAAGTTTCAAGTAAGTTTCTTTTTGCTCTTCTCCTTTTTTTTCCCCTTCCAAGGGATTCATAATCTGTTTTTAGTTGTTTGAGAAGTATCTTGTCAAGACATTAGAAGAAATTCTCCTTCCTAATGCTGATATCATTGGCTTTCTTTGTTAAATTTAGAAACATAGGATTGATCAACCAAAAAAAATTGAAATACAAGAATTGGGATTTTGGATTGTTGCTTGCTACATTCGGTCTCTTGCTCTTTTCTCCTACTGTATTCAAATATTAAGATAACTTTTTTGGGGACTTATCAGCAGCTTGGGATAATAATGCCTGAAGATGAATGACTGTTTTTACTTGTAAAAGAAATTTTATTGGTTGCAATTTTGTTCGAACAATTTAGAAACATAAGAATCCTCATTTTGAGTGTTAACTTGCTACATTTGATCTCTAGGTTTGGTTTATCTATTTTTTAATTACTTTTTCAATTGGCTAGGTTAGTTCTATCAAATCCAAAACATTCTCTTCTGTTAAGTAGCTTGGGAGAATGAATGTCTGAAATTGTCACAGTTGGTAATTGGATTTTCAAATTTCAGTCAGAAAAGATGCATAAATGTTTCTATATGTATATTACCTATCTTGTTCAAGCAGAATATAGATTCAGTCTCAAAATTTTCTGGCCTTTTGTTGTTGATTTTGGTATTTCTTTTTACTTGTCTAAACATGTGGGTAAGTTTCCTTGATGCGGACAACATTATGTGACTTGTGTATGCACCCTCACATAAAAGGGCTACATTTAAATTTATATGTTATGTGAGGTCAATTCAAGTTTTGTAAGGGGGGATAATTTTGTAATAAGGCCAATAATGACATGGTTAGTTTAATTCAAATTATTTTCTTCTTATCTTTATAGAATGTGTAGGTAATTTTCCAGCTATCATGAATTACTTTATTATCAAACTACCAAGGTCTACCAAATAGGATATGACATGCATCCATAGCTCCCACATCACACGACACCTTATCAAAGTATCTATTTCCAATAGACAAGTCAACTAACCATTGTTTAGTAACACTTACCTCTTTTCTTGTCTT
The DNA here is from genome assembly GCA_025762735.1 of Platanus orientalis. Classification (NCBI taxonomy): domain Eukaryota; kingdom Viridiplantae; phylum Streptophyta; class Magnoliopsida; order Proteales; family Platanaceae; genus Platanus; species Platanus orientalis. The sequence continues at coordinate 960 of JAOXJP010290456.1, read as the reverse complement.
AAACCACGTAAGTTTGTAGGGTAGAGGATGCGTTTCAACCTTTAAATTCAGATTGGTGACTGCCTCATGAGAAATGAAATTTTCACAGTTTCCACAGTTAATGATTAGCTTACAACCCCGGAAAATGGAAATAGTACAAGTGGTTTGGAACACATTGTATCGGAGCCAATCTTTAGCCCTTATATTGCGGTGTTATAATAATCTTTCACATCACAAGACATGACCCATCCTCTCCTCTAACCATGGCCTCTAATCATCCTCATCATTGTAAGGTGTATCATCTTCTTGTGGCTCCTCTTCTTCTTGACAATCATCGATAAATAATTGTTTTTTATCACAACTCTTTGCTTTCTGACAATTAGAAGACTTGTGCCATATTTCTCTACACTTGAAGCACTTAATGACTGTTCCACTAGTTTGTGGTTTAAGATTAGCTGGCCCAACATTATGTTGTGGTTGCGAAGTATTGGTGATGTCCTTTTGAGGTCCAATTGCTATGTGATGGTTGCCTGTATTAGATCCTTGCGATTGCCCCCTAGGAGCCACCACATGATTGGAACTGGACTGGTTGTAGGTTGCCCTGTTTGAGCCCTCCGCTGAATTTCAGTAGCCTTGGCACGCTTGTAAAACATTCCAAATATCTTGTTGGTTCAGCACATATTGTAAACTGATCTGCAATCCACTAATGTATCATGCCACTTTTTGCTCCTCACTTTCATTCAATTCATTTCTAAGAACAAGCTTATAAAATTCTTCAGTGTAATCATAAAAAAATCAGCCATTTAGTTGACAATTTTGTAGCATTTGATACATTAGTTGTGTGTAATTATACAAATGAAATATCTTCCTAAGCTTCTTACTCATCTTTTCTCAATTAGCTATCTTAGGTTCACCTTGTCTTTTACAAGTCATAATGAGCTGATTCCACCAAGCCGAGACTCTTCCACGTAATTTCACTGC
>JAOXJP010290445.1:0-18882 GCA_025762735.1 Platanus orientalis | reverse complement strand
CTATCATGTAATAACTAATGCTTTAACTAATTGAACTACAAAATTTTACTAGTTTTAAAAAAGCATAGAAAACTATAAATTTAAATTCTAAGGGTTATTTTAAAAAATCTTGATTTCACTAGGATTTGAACCCAATACTTATTGTAAAAAACCATTTTTATCAACTAAGTTATTTACTATTGATAATTTTAAAACAATTACTATATTATAAATAATATAATATATTAAAGTTCGGGCCAGCTCGGTCATGCCACCCCTAGATGGGAAGACAATATTTAGATTCATAGCTCCTCAAGGATGCTCTAGAGAGCAGGCCTCCACATAAAGCGGCTTCCCTTCACATGATTAGGCCTCCTCAAATGTCTCCTCCGCATAACATTCAAACTATATTCTAAGGATGTTGTTGATGAGTTGATCTGGGATGGCTGAGCCGAGTTCAGCTTGACCTGAAGTGTTGCAACCTACTATACTTAGCCTGAGCCTAAACTTGGCTCAATTTGAAAAGTGACCATTCAGGCCAAGTTTGGGCTAACCCCAACTTAACTGCTCGTGAGCTGAGTTTGGGCTAGCCCAAACATAACAGCTTATGGCCGAGTTTAGACTTGGTTTGGGCTGAATACAAACTGAGTTCAAGTGGAGTTTATACCAAATTATTCATGTCAAGTTCGAATTGAGTTCAATTTGAGTTTGAGCAGTGCTATGTTTTTAAAATTATTGTAATTTAGGCTGGGCCACGATGGGGTTTAGGCTAGGCTGAGGTTTGTCTAAACTCAGCTAGTATATTCCTTTGAGCTTAAATTTTTGGCCCAAACTCAGTCTAAACCAAAGTTAACTTGGCCCATCATGCTCAAATTTCAGGCTAGACAGATCAGGCTTCAAGCCTAACCCAATTTACAACATTAATCAGAAGTGCTTTTTTTGTTTTTTTGTTTGTTTGTTTGTTTGGAGGGTAGGGGCGGGTGGTGGATAGGGAATCACGAGGTTGTTAATAACCAGTTTTTCTCCTCTCTTCAGAGCTAGCATCAACTTTTATCCTATTCTTGTTTTTCTCCCATTAAATCCTACCCTGCCTTTAGTATAATGCCCTTCTCTTGAGCAACTCTAATCCACAAGTAACTTTTCCTTACTTGATAATCAAGTGTGAGTTTTAGGTATGCTAAAACTTTGATTTCTAGCATATATAGACATTATCTTGTCCAAAAGCATCATCTGAACTTTTAAATTCAATTCTAATCTATAGTTCTGGACATCCTGCATTTGTGTTAGTTATATAATAGGCATCTCTACCAGCCACGTTCATTTGTATCATTGAACTCGTCCACCATTGGAACCTCAGCACTAGTGGCGGAGCCAGAAATTTATCTATGGAAGGGGTACATACTATGTACTTTGCCATATATAGTAGTACAAAAAAATATTATAAACATAATTCAAGATGCAATGAAGAATTTTATAGCCCAATAAATGTATAACAAAAAATTTCCATGCATATTGTTTATACGATCATATCTTTGTCCACAGATATTTTGAATTGCGGATATTTCATTCTTGAGAGTCAATACTAATGTGTCTTTAACATGAGCAAGATTAAAGAATTGTTCTCGTATACAACCACATCTTGTCAACAAATCTTAAAAAAGAACCATTTCTTCTCTCTTAGATTCATCACGTGTCTCATCAACAATAATACAAATTTAGAATCCCCAATATCTTCATGAGTCTTATTCCACATGATTGTGTGTCATATAAACAAAGCCTATGCATTTGGCACCCTCAATGGCTTTGGTGAACTCCATCTCTGTTAATGATTCGATGAGTTTAAATATGGCAGATGAAATCATATGGACAAAGGACTCCCTCCCCTAATAGTAGATCTTTCTAATTTTGTTAGAGCTAATCTAAGCTAAGATCATCTTGATTTTAGATTATGAAATGAATCAGACTTAAACTTGACTTATTAAGAATTTGTCAGGCCTAGGGTCAGGCTCAAGTTCGGCTTAACTCAACTTCGCTTACTTCTGCCCAAATTGTAATATGAAACTATATAAGTCAATTTTGCAACCCTAGATATACAATAATCTAAGACCATTAAAATTAAAAAGAAACTTGGTATTAAGGTTTGCTAAATTAATTTTTAAATTATATTAGATGCTATATTAAGCCAAGCCCACTACAATTCGCATTGTACTCGTTTAGTGCAATGAACTGGATTTGAGTTTCATGCTAAGCTCATGAACGAAAAACAAAAATTGAACTCCAACTCAAATAATGGCAAGGCGAGCTATGTGACAAGGGGGAATCTTTTGGAAAATCATAAATACTATGGAGGGACATGCATATACATACATATATACACTTTTGTAGGATTGAATTTTTTTGGAAAAAATTACGATTGATTAATCTATATGTACTCATGACTATGATATCTTTTATCTTGTTATATGGATATCATTGCTATTATTACTTTTAATCAATTAATTATAAATATGTTTTTGTTCAAAAGAGATAATACAAAATATCTTAGAATAAAAGATTTTTCAACCCTACATATATTGGGTTTCATAAGGGGAAAAATGTTATGTCCAGGATTTTGTATTTCCTACCATGTCCTATGAACAAAGGCTTGATGCATAGGCTTAAAATTGTAAAAACAGTTTTCAAATGAAAAAATAGGTACCATAAAAATAGGGTTTATAGGGTTAAAATGGTAAAAAAAAAAGTGTTCAAATGAACATTTGCTCTTCATTTAAAAGAGGCACCAAATTCATAAAAATAAAAAATAAAAAATAAAATCACATGTCAACCTGTGATAGAGGACATGGTAGGACATATGAATCATGGACAAAACATTTACTTCATTTTCCTAATAGGATAAGTTGGTGTTTTTTTTGAATTTTTTTTTTTTTTTGGGGGTGTGTGTGGTAAAGGGGATAGCCCCCTCCCACCCCAATGTGGCTCTGGCACTGCTTAGCACAATATTTACCACTCAAATGAGGTACATGCACTGATTTCCCTTCTTCCCAACAATGTTAGTTCTCTTAGCTAGCCTGATGCCAAACTAGACACTTTTTTTACCAAGGGACACATGAGAGGATTTATGCATAGCAATGTGAGGATTGAGTTTTTCAAACAAAAGCAAACACATGATAGACACATAGGGAGTCAAATGGCTTTACATATCAGTTTGTCATCAAGTACAACTGGGTCCAAGGAGGCTATAGATATCTCCTATCCACCTACTATTGGAAAAGCAAGAAAAATATTAGAAAGCACAATACTTATGTTTTATTGAGAAATAAATTGATTCTAAGTGTTGGGTTTTTGGCAAGTTTCTAACCAAAATGAAATTAATTTCCATGTGAGTTGGTTTCTTCTCCAATTAGAAGAGTGAAAACGTGTGGATACTTTTTTCGTAGACCCAGGTAAAAAAAATCTCTATATAATTAATATGATAATTTGTTTGTATTGATTGAGGGTCTTTCTTTCTCTAGGGTTTTTTTCTCTTTGAATGAACATCAATGTGAGAAAACATGGTCTTTTCCTGATTGTGAGAGAATGTGAGAAAGGGGTTTTTCATGGGTTGAGAGAAGTGAATGAGAAGGGTGTAATAGGGTTAAAGACTTGGATTCTAGGATAAGAGCTTGAGCAAGAAGGCTTTGTATATCTTTTACTTTTCTCATATAGTAAAAAAAATGGATATCCTTATGAACATAGGCATCTTAGCCGAACCACATAAAAATCATTGTCTTATGTGATTATTAATTTATTTGTTGTTTATTTATTCTTTATTGCATAGATCATGAGTGGCTTTAGGCTCATATCCCGTCACATGGAATATAAGGATTGTTTTTATGTTGTGCCAATAATTGATATCAGAGTTTTTGTTCGTGTTTGGGAGGAAGAGAGAAATTGGTGAGTAAAAAAAAAAAAAATTTATTCAAATGGTTATTTTCTATTTTTTTTTTGGTGGATTCATGATGGAAATAAATACTTACATCAATCAATTCTCTATGAAGAAATTTGATAGAAATGGTAGTTTCACTCTTTGACAAAAAAGAGTGATGGATGTATTAGTATAATAGGGTATGTACAACACGTTACAAGAAAAGAAAAGCAAGTCTAAAGAGATAAATGATGATGATTGGCAAGGCATAAAGATGAAGACAGTTAACATAATTTGTCTTTACCCTGTGCATAACATTTTATTTAACATTATGGATGAAGATTTGACACCAATTTTATGGGAGAAGTTGGATAAATTCTAAATAAGAAAGAGTCTCACCAATAAGTTATATCTTAAGCAACAACTCTATGGACTAAAGATGGGGGAATGTGTGAATTTGTTATAACATTTAAATGTATTTAACCAGCTCTTGGATCAACTACACAAAGTTGATGTCAAGGTAGAGGAAGAAGACAAGGTTTTTTTTCTTCTTACTTTGTTTCTTGATTCTTATAACAACTCAGTGACAATGTTAATGTTCAAGGAAAATCTAATAAGCCTAGAGGATGTCATGACATAGTTTCTTTCTAATGAGATTTAGAGGAGGCTAAATCTTAAAGGATGTCAAGAGTTTGAATTCTTTAGTCGAGTAGAGAATTGCAAAGGAATGTTATTTGTGAGGGAATTTTAGAATAAAAGATCCAAGTCAAAGTCCATAGGAAAGGGAAATGTGCAATGTTTTTATTACAAGGAATATGACTACATTAAAAGGGATTGTCCAAAATATTTTGATAAAAAAAATGGCAATCCCAATATAGCGTTGGCAAAGGAACATATAGAATACATTAAAAATGTTCTCACGGTCTCCAAAGATATTGACACTTTTTTTCATGATGAATGGATATTAGATTCAGATTATGTTCAATGCTCCAATAAATAAATTTTGATATATTCCAAGAAAGAAGGCACGTGTTGTTTCTTTGGGTGACGGGTCCACTTGTGACATCACTGATGTTGGAATGGTCAAGATCAAGATGTTTGGAATGGTTTGTACTTTGGATCGTTTGGCGTATGTCTTAAAGATACGAAATAATCTAATATCCCTAGGATGGTTGGATTCCATGGGTTATAGATATCCAGCACTAGGTGGAGCCATGAAAATCACACACAAGTGTTTGGTCCTAATAAAGGGAGAAAAGTATGATGGTTTGTTTCATTTGTAAGAAATACAGTAATTGATGGTATTCTTTTAACTTTAAAGGGGAGCTAAAAACTAGGTGCATAGAATAAAATCTCTTGTACAAAGTCTCTTTTCTAGTCAGGGCAGAGACAAATGTTATGGTTTCTAGGTGGCAGATGATGGTGAAATAGTTCTTACAATTTGAGATAATGGATCAAGGTCCCTCTCTAGAGTTGAATGGTCAGTTGACTCGGGGCAGCTACACATGTCCATTAGTCATATTATAATTGAGTTGGATAGTGTTAGGACTAAATTAATTTGATGGTATGTGCAACGATGATTCTTCAAGACCAATGGTTGCTCACGATGATAACAAAAAAATAATGATTCAAGTTCAAGGTGAAGGTTTGTTCCAATATGGCATGGGGTTCACTAAAAAAGACAAGTATAAGTTATTTCTAAAGCGATTTCAGAATGTGGGCCAAGAGGGAGTGTAGTGTGCATATCACAAGTTCTTTGTCTTGGTAAAGATATAGATAGATCTAACTTCAATAGGAAATCTTCAAGGTGGCTGCAAACATTCCAAGTAGAGATTGCTAGATTTTGTTGCAAGGTTTTAGCTAAAAGAAAGATTCCATGTGAGTTAGGAGTGTAGTGTGCATACTATAAGTTCTTTGTCTTAGCAAAGATATAGGTAGATCTAACTTCAATAGGAAATCTTCAAGGTGACTGCAAACATTCCAATATAGAGATTGTTGGATTTTTGGCAAGTTTCTAGCTAAAAGAAAGATTCCATGTGAGTTGGTTTACTTCTCTAATTATGAGAATAGAAACATTTGGGTGCTCTTTTCATGGTCCCCACAAGACTAAAAAAATATCTCTATATAATATAAGAATTGGTTTGTATCGGTTGATGGTCTTTCTTTCTTAGAGGTTTTCTCTTTGAAGGGTTTTCTTTAAGGTGAGAAAATAGGGTCTTCTTTGTGTTGTGAGAGAATGTGAGAAAATGGCTTTTCATAGGATTGAGAGAAAGTGAGGGAGATTGGTGTAACAAGATTAAGGGATTAGGTTAGGGTGAGAGCTTGAACGAGAGATCTTTGTACATCTTTTTACTTTTATCATATAGTGAAAAACAGATTTTCCTGTGAACATAAGCATCTTGGCCAAATCACGTAAAAATCCATGTGTTATGTAATTGTTGATTTCTCTTCTGCTACTTTATTCTTTATTGCATAGGTCGTGAGTAGTTTTAGGCTCATTTTCCATCATGTGGAATATCAAGGATGTTTTTGTTGTTTCAACACTAAGATGACAAAAATTGATTGGAACAAATCTTAACACCCGATGAGATAGTCACAATGAATTACCAAACCGAGCAATCACCTAAGAACTCAGGTGAGACAAATACATGAGATAATAAGGTCATTCTCCCGCAAACAAGGTAACTCCCTCTTATTCCCACATCCTAGTGTGAGCTCTCCCTGTCCTTCCCCCTATTCTCTTCTCCCTCAGCTACAAAAGTCTAACAGTTGACAACCTCTAACATTGGCTTTTGTTAGAATCTACTAATGTTAATTCCTATTCTCTGGTTACTCTAAGGCCCTGTCTAGTTTCCATGAAATGCTAATTTTCTCATGATCCTTTTATTTTCTTTTCTTGTGGAATTTTCTTTTCTATTATTTTAAGGCAAGCAGACAAGGCCTAAACAAACTCCAATGTTTCATTCAAACAACATCAGTTCAATCCCTAGTTTAGAACCATACATAATAGTTCAGCTTTATAACCCAGCCCAAGAATTCAAGCTACCAAGCAAAGCCAATTCCTGTAGCTTAATATGCAATCCACTTATCAATGAAAATTTAGGCTGACAAGTAGCCCGATTCTAGCTGCACAACCTATAGTTGAAGCTGCAATTGTCCGAAATTCTAGATACCTTGCATTCAAAAACATGCCAAACATTCTCAAATTGAAGCTGCATGGTTCTAGGGTTACCAGGTAGGGATGTAAGGTTAATTTTTTTTATGGAATATAAACCCATGACTGGAGAAACAAATCTCATTCATCTTATTTTTGGGAGTTTGCCTACTGCTATGGGCTAAAGTACAAATGCAAATGGAGAAGACAACAGGATGAGAAAGAAATGTGGCAATCTTTCACCGCAGCAGATTAAGGCCATTGAGCCAGCAATTGGGAAGTCTCGTCCATTCCAAGCCCAGCCAAGCCTAACAAATTGAGCTAGATATACTGCAACCTGGGCTGGATGATTGGGCCTGTCTAGCTTCTTCAACCTTAGAACCATACAAGGGCTGCCTTACCTCTATATGAACCTAGAATCTATTAATCAGAGGAAAGATACCACATCAAGTAGAGAGGGCATTTGTGCTTAAAGCTTCAAATTTTTCATAGATTCACATAAATGGAAATAAAAATAAGTCAACATAAATCTGAGCCAAGCCTGGTTTGGATTCGGATTTGAGCTCTGTGAGCACTAGGCAGCGACTAATTAGCTAATCTGAAACCAACCAAAATTTAATTTGGATTAGAACTATCCAACTCTAACCTAGGGCAAACCAAGTGGGATCACGCTTCTTAATGTAAAAACAAATCGAAACAAAATGGAAAGAATTGGAAAGGTTGACCTGGATTAAACCAAAAAAAGCCTAAGCCTAGCTCAACCTGAATTCAAACCGGGTTAGGATTAGCTCAGCCCTAACACCAAAAGCTTAAGCAACTGGGTAGATTGGTAAATAATTGCAACTTTTAATAATGTGAGGATAATGTTAAAGATCTATTGATAACCAGTAATACTAATGTATAAAGAAAACAACAATAATGAAAATAAACAATACCAAACTGTAAGACTAATATGACAATGAGAGCTTTTGTACTTAGAGCTCTTCCTCACGCCTCCTTGGTAGCCATAGTATACATGTACTTATTACTTAAGCGTCTGACTCATGGCCACGTAGGATAAGGCTGGAATCATGGATTTTGACTACTTCCTATCCTTTGCATTCCCCTTTTTCTCCTGAATCGTTGGTAAAACGATGGGTTGATGTTCCTTTTCTAGGAAGCTACAATGAGTCAATCCAAAGCAAAAGAATGCACAATGTAGGCTGTAAACACATTCTATATTCCTAACCAAACATACCTATTCCCCTAACTCTTAAATACTTCATTCCTTTCTTTTTTGTAAAAGAGTATATTGAGGAGAAATGGGTGTGAAATCGATCCTCTACGATACCTCATGTAGGGTAGCCATGTGGAGCCACTCATAAGAGCAGAAAAAGCATCTAAAAAGTGTGTAAACAAGTAAAGATTTGTCAGTGTTTACTACCTCCAACATCTTTTTTTGGGTAAACACCAAGAAGTTCTTATTGATGCTTTTTTTTTTCTTCCACATGATTTCTAGATAGGATTAATCCCTCCATGAAGCATTGCAAAGGCTGGTGTTTTCAATCTAAACCATCAATCCAATAAGGGACCCTTTGAATTGGTCATGGAGTGTCATTTCTCATGCCAACCCAAATGTCATGCTTGAAATCCATGTACAATACATGTATAGGGGCCTGGAAACAATCACATCAGCATTGAAAGTGATTGGCATTTTTTTGAACATGTGTTTATCACTTTTCAATGCTGATACAAGTGTTCCTAAGCCTCTGTACACATTGCACAGATTTTGCGTATATAAAAGCTGAGTTGACCTTGTTCATCCTTTTGTACCAGTTTGAGATTAGCCAATCTAGACCCAATAACGAGAGGATTAACTGCATCCATTAGTGAAAAAGAAAATCTGGCATCATTTTGAAGTTCAATTCAGGTTGTAAAATACCTGTGTTGGATCCAAAACTAAGCCTAAGATCAGGAAACCTAAAACCAGAGATGGAAAAGCCCTATGAATTTGGTTGGACAACTTAAAGTTATCCTAAAGTAAGAATGACATTAAGGGCTGACACATCAGTGTCAAAAAGTGAAAAGCATCCCAAAAAATGTTTATCACTTTTTCAGTGCTGATGTACCAGCCCCTAACGTCATTCTTATTTTAAGCTAACTTTAAATTGTCCTACCAAATCCCGGCCGTGGGGAAAGGGACGTTCATCTAAGTTGATGAATCTGGACAAAATTGCCCCGTCATGTCACCGCACTTTGATGGTACCAACCATTTAACATGGTGGGCCATACTGGTGTCTAATCTTTTGAGGTGCAACCATATTGGTATGATACATTAAAAATATCATTAGTTTAATGAAGATATGGTCACAAATACAAGAATGTTCCCACTTGTTTTTAAAAAATTAGGCAATGTGATCGGTATACATGCAATCTTGCCACGACAAAGCACCATCAAATGGATCTTTTCCATTAAAAGGCTCTCTTTTTCACTTTTGGATGGTACTATGGTGCTTTGTTTTATGAAAATTGCTAAAGAGAACATACTTCCCCAATTGTCAGTCTAGTAATAAAAAAAAAAGGTTCTAAAAGGAGTGGGAGGGGGATTGTCATGATTTAAGGCAGTTTAGGGGTTACCTTGATTTTGCAGGTAACTTCCGGTGTTATTAGCCAAATAAATAACCTACTTCCAAGTAGGGCTGCAAGGTGTCCGAAAATTTTTTGTGTTTTAGTCCACATATGATCCGAAGTAAGCTTATTTAGTCTATTTATAAAAATATCCATTCATATCAAATAGGATATGGATATATATATTGATCAGTTCCATTAAATATATGTTTCAATTAAATATAATAATATAGAGAATAGGCCGTTGGATTTAAAAATAATCCAACAATCTTAAATAACCTAATAACTAAAACCCTAAAAATATATAAACTCTTTACTTCATAATTGTTCTCTCTCAATCTATGGCGGCACCCAGAGGTAGTACCACAACTATACCGCAACAACAAAAGTTCACATCCACCACATAGGAGAAGAGATGATGTTTTGTTTCATCCAACATCATTGCTGAGCCATATAGCATTGGAGATTTTGGGTGAGGATAGACATAGGTTAGGGAAGACTACATTAGCGACGATGACAACATTTATAAAATTACTTTTTTTTCTTCATATATCTGAAATCCGGTCCAAAATCCTAATTATTTAAGTGGTTAGGATATGGATATAGCTTTATAATATCCATTAGATATAGGATAGGATACAAATATGCTCATATCCATTTTAAATCTGATCCGTTTGCAACCCTAATTCCAAGTTCACAATGAAGGGAAGTATTTATAGTATTGTTATTTCTTATTTGCAAGCTCCCTCTAAATCAATATATTTCTGTATTTATGATGGTATCAACAAAATCTTTCAACTTAATTGCTAAGTTGATAAGTTATTGGGTGTTCATATATCATAGGTTTGAAACCAATCTTCATTTGGTACTTACCTATTGGCATATGGTTATCTATCTCTGGTCATACAAGAAAAACAAAAATAAAAAAACACCCACTTAAGAGGCTAGGATCACACCTCAGGAAACATAGGCCCTGAATTAAAAAAACGCACCTCTTTGGGGCCACTTGTCAATGCCTAAAAACCAGAATTACCCAGTACGAGGGAGAGCCAAGAGTCCACATGCCCTTGGATTTAGGCAAGTACTCTAAGAAGTCTGGATAGCTTGGTTATCAAAACTTAAAAAATAAAAAATAAAAAATTAAGGGGTAAAAATATTCAAAATTCAGAATTATTATTCAACAAAAACTAAATCTTGGTAGGTTACCTATATGTTTTATTAGGAAACCTCTCTTATCTCAATCACGTGTGAGGCTGATTTTTTTGTTAGGCAACGTCTCTTTTTTTTTTTGTGGTAAAAACAACGTCTCTTATTTCAGTTCAACTACGTGGAGGGATGAAATGATTGATCCAGATTGTTTATCGAACAGGGGCCCTTTGGATTGGTCACATGCCCACCTCATCTACCTTAGCTTTATAGATTATGTATCAAATGTTTTTCCTTGTAATATGAGTTGATAAAATTTATATTTTTATTTAAATTATTTACCACTTAAAAAAGTGAATTTTTGTTTCAATTTTTCCTTATGTATAGACGATGACTTGGCTAACACATGAAACTGCTTTGGGCCGCAAATTAAGCTCTCTACTAAAATATGTTTGATCATTTAGTTTTCTTTGATTGGGAACCTTACAACCCCATCCTCAATTAATTATCAATTATTGATTCACAAAGGATCTGGCAATGCATTTCAAGAGTTGCCACCTATAAGAGAGTGGGTGAGTGATGTACGTAAAGACTCCTAATTCTATTTCACATCTACTTGAACAACTAAATGCGAAAATAACGTTCTTCCATGGCGATTTGGATGATGACATTTATATGATGCAATCATAAGGATTCACAATACCAAGTAAGGAAGGATTGGTAGGCAAACTGAAGAAAAGCCTATATGCTTTAAAATAGGTTCTAAGATAGTGGTCTAAGAGGTTTGATGGATTCATGTGCAGGTTTCATGAGATGCCAGACAGATCATTATTGCTTTGTTAAAAGGTTTGATAACAACTATATCATTTTACTCCTATATATGGATTATATGTTTATTGCAGAGTCAAACATGTAGGAAATTAATAACTTAAAGAATGAGTTGTCCAAGTAGTTTGTAAAAAAAGATTTAGGTGCTGGAAAACAAATTCTTGGAATGGAGATTAGCAGAGATAGAACATCTAGAACTTCAGTGTTCTCACAAAATATGTAAAAAAGGTCATCAATAGGTTCAACATGTAAGGCGCAAAACCAGTGAGTACACCTTTAGCTAGTCACTTTTGACTATCTGTAATCACCGAAGATAAATCAGGAGAAGGATGACATGAAAAGATTTCTATATGCTTCAACTATTGGCAATCTAATGTATGCTATGGTTTGTTTCATACCAAATATAACACATGCAATGGGAGTTGTGAGTAGGTACATAAGCAATCTAGGTAGGCAGCATTGGGAGGCAGTAAAGTGGATCCTAAGATATTTGAGAGGTACCATAGATAGAGCACTTTGTTTTAAAGAGACAAGTGTGGAACTAAAATGTTTTATTGATTTAGAGTTAGACAGTGATGCTGACAGTAGAAAGAGTACTACTGGATATGTGTATACCATAGGTGGTACAACATTAAATTAGGCTTCTAAGTTACAAAAGATTATGGCTTTCTTCACTACATACGTTGAATACATGACAGTTATTGAAAAGAGCAAGGAGATGATTTGATTGCAAAGCTTCTTGAAAGAGTTGGATATGAAGCATGAAACAATTATTCTGTATAATGAAAATCAGAGCGTTATACATCTTACAAAGAATCCAGTGTTTCATTCTAGGACGAAACACATACAGTTGATACACCATTTCATACGATCACTTTTGGATGATAGAGTGTTGTCACTTCAGAAGATCCGTGGAAGTCAAAATCCCACAAATATGTTAACCAAAGCAGTCATCATTGAGAAACTGAAGTTATGTTCAGCTTCAGTTGGTCTTCAACTTGGAGGCACAACAACAAAAAAGGCCTTTTATAGCATTTTTAAAACGATGTCTATAGTTATAAACAGCGTTTTCAAGGTGTGTTGGCAAAATTCGAAACCTTTAGATAGCGTGAAAACGCTTCACACTATTTACAGTGTCATACTTCTAAAAATTTTGTCTAAAGTGTGACACTATAAACAATGTTTTAAAAACGTTGTCTAAAGTATGATACTATACACATCATTTTCAAAATGATGCCTAACATATCTCTAAATATATATATATATATATATATATATATATATATAAACCTCAATGAATCAATGCCTGTATTTAACAAGAAATTTTACAAGTAAAAGCTATTTGGGACTGTTATTAGAAGAAAAAGAAAAAAGAAAAAAAAAAAGGTTGAAACGCAGGGAATCTCAATTTCATCTTTTTCTTCTAAAGTTGGGATAGCCTTCTAGTAGATCCAACAGCACAACATGACAAACAACCATTAAGAAGCACAAGAGCAATAGGATGCCGGTTTCTAGTTCTTGTAGTTTGGGTTGTCCCTGAGTCCAATGGGTGGGTGATGCATTTTTTTGAATATGGAATATGCATTTTATTTCATAGGATAGTCCCTGGTGTCCTAGACACCAAATCCTGGACAGAACATGCTTTCCCTTTATTTCTAATAAGAAAAAGAACTTTATTGCATGGGTGTCTATTGTTGAGATACAATAGACACAAAAACAAATCACCAATTAGGTGCCAAAAACACTTGGATTACAATATACATTACCTAGTAAAAATGTCCAATATTAAAAAAATATGGGCACAATTAAGAAATAGATTAAGCATAGCATATCCCACCAGTGTACCTACCAAGTTTCTTGTAAATTTCTTCACACTGATCCAAGGTTATATGTCTGATTCCAAGAGCAATTGAAAGCATACCACCCGTGGATGTGCCACATGTAAGGTCGAACATCTCATCTATACACTTCCCAGTTCCTTGTTCAATTTGTTTAAGCATCTACACAGCTGCGAGACCTTTCATGCCACCCCCATCCATTGAAAATATGCATAGTCCTTGCTTTGTGACCTGCTTCCTTTTTATTGCATGCTGCAGAATCTCATCCTCTCCTAAATAGACACAAAAAGAACAGATAAGATCAGAATCTAAAGGTACTCAAGGATACTCAAAAAATAAGAGATCTAAGAAACAAACCGAGAATCGCCAAAGCACGAGCTGCAGCTTTGTTCACACGTGGCTTGGGTGCAACCGTTAAGAGTAAAAGAAGTTCACGCAAACTTTCAAAGGTAACTAGAGTGCGGCAATTCTCCAAACATAAGGCTAAATTACCAATAGCAAATAAAGCTAATCTTTGCACCTGTTGACAGATAACTTCCAATATTGCATGACCATGTAATAAGAGAAAAACTAAGCAAAGAAGAACCTGGAAATTCCAACAAAATTATGGCAAAACTTGCCTCTATGTTGTTATGAGCACATAGTACTTTATGTGATTTCAGCAAATAGTGCTTTAAGAGAGAAAAAGGTACTCAGTTTGTGTCTTGACGCAATGAAATAGGAACTGTTCTCTGTCTGCAAACACCCAGACAAATCTTTTACCAAACAGGGATTCAAATGGTTAACATTGTTGTTTATTCTTGTTCTTTTTTCCCTTTTTTCCCTTTTTTTTTAAGGGGAGAAATTAGAAATTGCATGTACCATTTAACTCCGGAGTTCCACAGTACCACGATAATTCAGGGGCAAGTGAACATGATTAGTTTTTGTAATATCAAATATCACCACACAAAAACTTCACATGAAAACAATATAATCCAATAAAATCAACTAACCCCATCTCTAATTGAAACACAAAAGTGCCAATATACAATCAGTAAGGCAAAAAACCATACAACTGATAAGATCCATCTCACAACCATCAAAGATCACAACTTCAAAACCAAACATCCTAGAACCAGATAAATAAAAAGCAGATAATCAATCGGCAGACACATATATGCTACATTATTAAAGAAGAAAAACAATTACCATCAAATTGGATTATAAAGAAGCGATTTCAGTTTTCTTGTCTCTCTCTGATGTGCACGAAACTTCTAAATAAGAAATATCTCCACATAAGGCCAAAAACATTTTTTTTTTTTCAAAACAATTCTAACTTAAACATGAAACACTTTTTTTCAACAATATGTAGCCCACAAAATATGAGTCACTAAAGTAAAGTACGTTAATTCCCACATAACAATATTAGGCTACTCAATGCAAGTATAACCAATGCAGTTAAAAGCAAGATGTAATGTTGCTAGCAGATATATTTTGAAATTCGTCAGTCAGTAAAAGACATGAGGGGCTAAATGGCAGCACAACAAGCATTTACGGAACAAGCCATGTTGGACAAAAGATAAAGTGGGCAAGACACTCCACCGTCATCACACTAAGTAGCGCATGACCCAGTCAACAAGCAAGATGGCCCACAATTCAAACTGAAAAACAGTTTGACAATGAACGTGGGAAAGAAATTATGGTGTCGTGGACAAACCTCTATAAATGAAGAAGAAAACAACGACAAAAAGAACAATCAATCATCATTAACAATATCTCTTATCCGTAGCGATAGCAGTAGATTAGGCATAGTAGTATCTTAATCATGTAGTGATTCGAACCCTTGTCTCAGGCGATTCGACTGCACTGCAAAACCAGATTCAATGGAATTCTTCTAGGATAAGGGCATCGGCTTTTGATTCGCAGAACCAAATTTAATGAAGTTCTTCTACAGAGAAGGCCATCGGCTAATATGTCTTGTTTGCGAAATCATATTCAACGAAATTCTATTAAGATAAGAGTATCGGCTAATCTGTCTTGTTCAAATAATTGGATTCAACGAAGTCTTCCTATTTTGAGGATCGACAACAGCTAATCTGTTGTTCAAAGGAATCTCTATAACTGGCATTGTACTATGTATTTTCAATTTAGTAAAATTTCTTTTATGTTATCAATTTGGATGACATTGTTTGTTGTAAAAGTCCTCGGTTTAGAGGCATTACAGAACCCAAACCCTTTTGATAATCCAAATTGGAAAAACCCATCCACATGTCGATTCAAGAACCAAAGAATTTTTGTTGACAACCAACATATTGGCGACCATAGTGGGAGATTAGTTATATTTGTTTCCAGTTATAAATGGTGCCTAGAAGAGACAAACGATCTGTCAACTTGAATGGTAATGAGACGAGTGAATTGTCTCAGAATATCGAAAGTAAACTTGATGACCTCATTGAAAGAATGGAAAAAGAATTTCAAATGATGCTAGACATCTTAGGTGACGTCCTACTAAAAGTGCTCTAACTTATAATAGAGAATATCTGAGCCAACCATAACCTAGACACTAGGGATAGAAGAATTTCTAGAAAAGTAGATGTCCTGGAGACGTCAAACAGGCTCAGCAAGAGGACTATGATAGAGGAATCAAGGTCCTATAGGTTAACACTTAGGGTTGAATGTGCCAATAAGGCCAGAAGGGCTCGAGGTACACGAAAACCCTGTATTCAAAACCAATGGAGGACCTCGACAGGGATAATGGACGTCTCAGAACAAGGGACATGACCAATATAATGGTTGAAATGGGTTTTATGGTCCCAATGCCCAACGACCCTATCAGAATGATTACTTTGGGTATAATGCCAGCAGATATAGGCATTCAAGGCTAGAACATCTACATCCTAGGAGGTAAGATCCATTAGATTACTGGGGGAATCCAATCCATAGGCAAAATACCGATGGTTATGGGTATGGCAAGCTATACCAACCACCCAACATAAGGTAGGACGTGCCAAATTATTGAGGAAATCCTACCCCAAACAATGCAGAGTTTGCTGGCATAAGCGTGGGACATCAGAGGGCCTACCCAGGCCAAGGGAAACTGTATGGCACAATCTCATAAGGGTATGCCCAAAATCCTCAAGAACAAGTTATAGGAGTCCTTAAGGAATTATATGGACCTGGCCTTTGACGGGCCATACGTCTAACATATAGGAAGCCATACCTAGAGCAAATTAATAGGGACTATGAGTTCCCTTGAGGGTATAAAATACCCAATTTTGCTACCTTTTCAGGAGAAGATAGTAAAACAGTTATGAAACACATTAGCTGGTTCACCATGCAATGTGGAGAATTCTTTAACTTAGGATACTATAAACTGATGTTGTTCCCCAATTCCTTGACAAGATAAGCATTTACTTGGTACACTAATCTCCCACCAAACTTGATACGAAGTTGGGAAGAAATGGAAGATAAATTCTAATCTCACTTTGCTTAAGAAAATATTGGGGTGTCGATGGCTAACTTGGCTAGGCTAAAACAACAGCCAAGAGAAATTAAGGAACAATTCATTATGAGATTCAAACGGGCTAAGGCAAAATGCCTTAGTGGGTTACCATAGGCTGAATTTGTAAAACTCACCTAGGATGGATTAGACTTCGAACTTGAAAAGAAGTTAGAAGGAATGACCTTCTTTGACCTGTTAGAGCTATCGGAAAGGGTCACCCGTTATGAGAGTATCCTCAAAGAGGAAAACTAGTGGCGTACTTTATCATATGAGACTTATTACCAAAACCCAAATTATAAGGTCTATTTAGCAGAATTTGTAGAAAATCAGCCCTTCACATGTGATGCTTTGGCAAGAAAGGATATTCAGGCCTAAGAATCAAATAAGCCAATGGCGATAACAAAAACATATTCCTTCGACCTAACCAAAGATGATCAGATATTTGATATGTTGCTTGAATCTAAGTAAATTAAATTAGTTGGAATTCATAAGATTCCCACACACGAAGAGTTATGTGCAAAGGATTATTGCAAGTGACATAATTCTTTTACACATCTAACCAACAAGTGTGTAGTATTTCAAAATGTCATCCAAGAAAGAATTAATAAGAAATTGCTTTGATTTCTTGACAAAACCGAGGCAATGGAGGTAGATACGAACCCCTTTCTAAAATTAGTAGATGTCGATGTGATAACCATATATTGGAAATCGAAGGGCAAGCAAGTAGATATAAAAAAAGTGAACAAAAATGCTAAGCTCACTAATATTACACCTTTTGTAGGGTTACAATCGAGGTCTCCAATTATGAGAAAAACTCCAAATATGGCTGATCACAAGAAAACACCACTCGAGTACTCCGATGCAATGGCATGGGAGCCACAGTTCAACAACAACAATAATGAAAAATTCTAGTTAAGGAAGATGACTTCTACCTCTATGATAGATGAGGCAAAATAATGGTCAATCTTATAGTTATGGCTGTAAAAAAAAGAAAGAATCAGAAGTCCCCATGCCAGCAAAACCTACTCAAAAGAGGAAGGAATATCCATGACTAAGAAGTATATCTTAGGCCCCTCGTGCTAGAGAGCCCAACAAATGGATAAAAGAAAGGGGCTAGTATGTCAACAAGCCTTGGTTGGGAAAAGAACCACCTTGAGAAGCATCCCATACCACAAAGATAGTCAAATCACCTCTAGGAGAAGTCGATAAATGGGTGAAAATGTTTTTTCCTACCAACATAAAATATGCAAGAAGCCTTCTAGTGTACAAGTATGGGTATAACCTTGAGTTCCCTTCAGCAGCAACGTATGACTTGAGCAAACATGGTGGAACTGCCATCAGATAAGGACGATTTTGGAAACAAGGGGCTGTTCGCAGAGTCCTTCACACCTTTAAGATCGATTACAAATGACCTCCTTGGTGACAAAGGCCATATAGCCAACGTTTATTTTGGTAATCGTCCAAAGGAGGCAGTCGACTGCAACATGATCCTCACAGTACCTGTCAAATTCAAAGCCCAGTAAGACCATGTTTCTGAGTTAGAAAAATAACTTTGGGACATTATCTCAGAGAAACAGGCAGCCATGGAGCTCGAGAATGACACGTTAAAGGGAGATGAGCCAAGGAAAAATTGAAGGAAGATTACCATTCTTGAACATGGAAATTAGTAAAGTTCATTGATTAATCACATATCTAAATATGTTTTCTCATAATCACCATATGAATCTTTGAGATCTAATCTTAAAGGAAGTTTAGAATTACCTCAATGAATTAACCGAACACAAAAATCCAATCCGACTCGGTCTCCAAAGTATCCACACCTGCTCTAGAATTCTCTGTGTTTCTCCCATTTCCAGAAAAGTTATAGGACCCTATCTGAATGTGGGTACCTCTATATATAAAGTATTTGAGAAGCCAAAGTAACCCTAGGGGGTGTGGGATCCTT
>JAOXJP010290434.1:0-18882 GCA_025762735.1 Platanus orientalis | reverse complement strand
AACATGGTTTTCTAAGTAGGGAGATGATAATGGGAATGAAACAAAGAAATTGTGGTCCACAAATCCATGTCCCATATATTGAAACCCAAAGTTCGCGAATGGAGCAATTCAATCCATTCATTAGGCATCAACACTCGCCAATGAGTCTCAAACAGCTCATTTGCCCAATATGAATGGGCACTAAACTCCCCATTCGTGACCACTGAAGCTCACGAATGAGACGACTTCCCATTCACAAATTTTGAATTAGAAATACAAATTTGACTCCAACTCTTTTAATGGTGGTTGTTTTGCATGGCCACAACATTTATGGACTCCTTAAGCACCCAAGAGACTAATGAAAATGTAATATCGCATAGAAAAATCACCAATGTGTACAAGAAAGAGGAAAAATACATTCACACTTCAACATGGACTCCAATAGCAAGGAGGAGTTTGTCTTCAACATGGACTCTACTGCAGTCTGTTTTTGCATCTATATATATACCTTCAAAGAAGATGAAATCACAACTCTTTGACTCTCTACAACTCATAGCATACTAGCAAGCTTGTACTCTCCAAATCTGGGTAAGTTCTATATCTTCTCCATCTTCTTCAAGTTCTGCAAAATCAACAAGTTTCTCTCTCCCAAAAAGACAAGAAGTTTATGCACCTCTACTCATCTCTTCAAGGAAGACAACAAAGGAGCTTGATGTTGAAGAAGGCAATGGCTATGTAAGATTTAGAGTTTACTTTGTGTTTCACAGAAAATCTTGTACTTCATATTCATGTTAATAAAGATCAAAGTGTTCATCTTTTTCTCCTCTTTCTTCTCTTAACTTTATGCAACTTTCACATTTTATAAGTCGAGTAACTTGGGATAATCAAAGGTTTTCTATGCTAAACAACGATAATTAACAAATCCTTTCCAAGGATTTGGATTATTAGTCCCCGTAATAAAAATAATAAACCGGCCTCTAAAACGAATGGATAATTTGTACACATTGAATTTCAAATATACGCACAAAAATTGGTGTTACAAATTTTTGGTATGCCCGATAGGATTATACTTTCCTCTCATCTTCTATAAGTTTCATTGTACTAATGGGTGCCCCTTCTTCTCATAGGTATCCCATCAAAGTTGCAACCATGGAGCCCTCTCTTGGCACCCCACGAGGCCTTTTGACAACATCATCATCAGCACCCAAATCATGGGTTAAGGCTTCGGTCTCCCCACCACCCATTTGCAAGGTTGAGGCTACAGTCTCCCAAAAAACACCTAAGGTTGAGGCTATGGTCTCCCTAGCACCAGCAAGGGTTGAGGTTTTTTTCTCCCCCCAGGTGGCTATGGTTATGCCAATATCCATTAAGGATAATGCTCCCACAACCCTAAACAAAACTACTTTAGTACTGTGGACATTGGCGTTCGGGACGGGGTTTGGGACGCCCCCTTCCCGCCAGTGGTTTTTGGGCCCACTCTTCGGCCTATGATGCCAGTGCGTGAAAGGTTGATAACTCTCTTTATAGGGGGGTTAGACTTTACTTGGAGTCGCCACCAACTCGGGGTTATCCGACGAAGTTGGACATCGGTTTCTTTCTTTGAAAAAAAGAAGAAATCTAAACTCTGAAGTCTAAGGTTTAACTCCTGATACTAGTTTGGGTCCTTGAGATTTAGGGTAAGTTGTTTGGTTACACTTGGGGAAGCTGTTAGGCACCCCAAATACCCGCCTTTTTAGGGAGGCTTCTCCCATTCATATAAGTTTTAATTCTATGTCTAGGTACATGCTTTATTAAGTGTGAAGTGAAATGTCTAAACTTGATTTACTTTGAATTAAAATTTTACTAGATTTTTTACAGGCCTAATGCCTGTTTTTGCTCTCAATGCCTGTTTTTCCAATGCCTGAATTTAAATTAGGTGATAACTAGGCGTTGACTTATGAACAGTCCAAAATTGTTCTTAATTTTGTCCTATCCTAATTACAAGGGACCCCTCATGGGTTAGGTCTTTAGAGGGATGGTGGACCCCTCTAAGTGGCTTGTTGATTGACCTCTTAGGGTTAGATGTTAACCCTAAAAGAAAGGGAAGAAAAGAAAAGAAAATAAGTTTTCTAGTTTATAGGTCTAACGCCTGTTTTTTACCTCAACGCCTGTTTTTTCAAAGCCTGGATTTAATTCAGGGAAAAATAGGCATTGGGAAATCTGGTTAGATTAACATCTTTATGCAATCTTTCAAGGTGGTTTTAGGGGTCCCAACACTGTGGCACCCAAAGTTTGGGAAAGGTAAAGCCATCTAGGGTTACATTGTCTAACCCTAAGGGTCTTAGATATATGCCACGTGGAGATATGATCTCCCAAAGTATGCTATACAGTCATCTATCATAGGCCTAATGCCTGTTTTTAAGTCAGACGCCTATTTTTTCAACACTTGAATTTAATTCAAGAAAAAAATAGGTGTTGGGTATAGAATCAACAGCCAATTGGGATTTTTGGGCCACCACAGTGGGGCCCAGAGGGGTGGGGTTTCTCCTGGGTCTAGACACTAGCCTAGGGTTAACCAACACTTAGACAACTTTCGAAAATAAGTAATTTTTAAGGCCTAGGCCTAACACTTGAAAGTCACTCCAACGCTTGAATTTCCATCCAGCGCCTGTTTTTTAATAAACAGGCGTAGAGACAGAAATAAGGGCCCATAGAGGTGCACATGCACAAGAATGACTCTCAGGGGTCGCATATGCCATGGAACAGGGTTGAGGAAAAATCAGGGCTCCCTAGGGTGGGTCCCAGATCTCAACACCTATTTTTTTCTCTAACGCCTGTTTATTCAACACCTATTTTTTAATTCACTAAAAAACAGGTATTAGTTATTGGGAGAAAATCCAACAGCTGGATTTCTTGATTTTGGAGCCTTTAGGGTTTTACAAAAATCATGAAATTAAGTATGGTAGCAGGGGAGATATAGAGGAACATCATGTAAAAAATTTAGTTTTAAATCATGCATATAAAATCCTAATTAAAATCATCAAATATTCCCTAAAATTAGGTCTCAGAGGACCCATTTGTTGGGGTATGTTTGGAGGGCCATCTAGAGGCCTTCCACAGCTCCTAAAATCATGAAATTAAATACAGAGCAACCTACATGTGTCTAGTATAACATATTAAAAGTTGGGTTCAAGCAGCCCTCTACAAAATTCATAAAAAAAATTAGCATTAAAACTGGTTGAAAATAAGACAAAGTAAAGGCTATTGAGGCTCTACTGTGTACCCGAATTAGAGCACTGCTCTAGCATAAATAGGATAGCATAACAATGATCAAACTAACATGATTTGAATGTAGATGATGAATTAGAGCTAGGTTTAGGCTTACCTTCCTTTTGGGATGAAGGATTTTACACTTTTCCTCTTCTTCTTCTTTTTCTCTTAGGTTTAGGGTTCTTCAGTTGCCAACCCTAGGTATCACAAAATTAGGGCTATTTATAACCCTAATTATGCTTCATGGATGGCTAGGATTGATCCCAAGGGTTGCTAGGTGGAGGGTGGAGATGAGTTTAGCAAAGTGAGGTGGAGGGCTCACATTTAGCATGAGGTGCATAGGTGACACTTATGCTAAGGCCATGGACAAGTGGCATGGGTAGATGGAGGGCTAGTTGGACTAACCAAATGGAAGGTGAGGATAAGAGATGATTAGTTTATATGCATTGGTTAGGTGGACAAAGAGGGGTAGGTTTAGATGCTAGTTGCTAGGTGTAGGTTAGTTGTAAAAATCAAGGGTAAGGCATCAAGGTGCCATTTGGAGGGACATGAGTGGGACCATAGGGATGTGAAATCCAGCTCCTAGATCTAAGGATAAGGGGTGAGGGTGCACTAGAGAAAATGTTCATCCATGGGTTGATAGTTTTGCCTTAAGGTGTGAATATCTTTAATTTCAAACAGTGGGTTAGGTGACCTAAGGTTTTAACTTATTGAAGTGTAATGATTACTTTTTGACTTCTCCCTATTTTTACTGTGTGACCCTTTTTCATAGCTCTCGGGCTCAGAATTGGGTGAACTCAGTGTTTGGTTTTGAAGTCCCAGACATTCTAGTCACAACAGGCCAGTCGGAACCAAATTACGATAAGGACAGGGGTAAAATTAGGGTTTTCCCATCCTAAAAAGTGTACGGATACATTTCGGAAGGGTAAGGAGTTAGAATTGATCTTAAAAATTGTCTGGTGAAAGATGACCCTTGATTCAGGTGAACCATAACCTCTGACCATGCTGAATTACGACACTCGAGTTGAAAACTACATCAAACATACCCATTTGGTCACACGGGGATCTCTTGACGGGAATTGCTCCTATGTTTTATGTGGGTCTCTGCTTTAAGCTGTGCTTGGAGGTTTTAAAGTTTGAGGAACATCAGGACCACAAAAATTGACAGATTGATCATTAGATTCTCGGGCAGCCGTCGGGAGGCTTACGAAGCGGGTTCATTCGTCGAGATTGGGTTTCTGTAGTCACCTAAAATCGGGGGAAACTGGCTATCAAGCCTCCTCTGGTGTACCATATTGTGAAATGTTCTTTTGAAGGTTGGGCAGAGACTAAACAAATGAGCCTGACCTTGCCCCATTCTAAGTTTGGATGAATCTTTTAAGGCATTCCGTGAGTCAAATACGGACAAAATGACCTTTTCTATTTTGAACGGGAAGTGACGATGGGGAACATGAGGTTTCATAATCTAGTGAGAATTTGATACTTTGAAGGTATTAGAATTACGAGAATGTGGCCACTGACAGACTGGATTTTCGAGTTTGGGTGAGCTCCTAGGAGTTTATTGATCATCCAATCCCTGGTACAAAATTGCTATTCCTTTTTGGAGTAATCGAGGGAATCCTCTTTAATAAGTTCCATGAAAGATCGTGTCTCTTAGACAATTTTTTGAAGGTTTCACAATTTCGGAGAGATGAATGCTGACTGAACCTAATTCGGATAATCAGGAAACACGCTAGCTCTGTATGAGTGAAATGAGATTAGGATAGCCTTTTGATCTTTTAGGGAAGATTTGAGATTTCACCCAGATTTAAGATACCGAAGTCCTTTCTTTATACTTGAAGATTTGAAGCTAAGGTCAGGGGCAATGTGTGGCCATTGATCTTTCAAAATTTAGAGATCGGATGAACCTCTGAAAGCTTTTTCGAGGGTCTCTTTCAAGTTCGGGTTAACCTAAGTTAAGAGGCTGACTGTTTGCCACCTTGATGAGGGTTGATTCTCTGATGAGTTTCTTGAAGTTGGGAGAAGCAGGGGTGCATAGGGTCTAAAATTACACCATTCTGATAATGGGAGAGGTTTCAGGGATCCTTTAAGGGTCGAGAGGTGAATTCTTAAAGGTGAAAAGGGTAAAATAGTAATTTTTCATTCATAGGTCAAAAAATGTGAAAATGAGGGTTCTTTGTCTGTGATGTTTCACGACATGAAGACTTATATAGACGAGAGAAATCCAGTGATCTGAATGATAGAGTGATTTTTGGGCCTTTGAAGGTAAAAGGGCAAAATGATAATTTTTCCACCTGTGATGCCTTACTGACGAAAGGCTTATAGATGTTGGAAAAATTACAAACAACATGAGCAGGTTCTTGAATGTGGACCCTCAAAGTCTTGTTGATGCTTTTGTGAGAGATAAGGATTTGTCTTGAAATGGTGCATTTTGGGTTATAACAAGGTGTTTTGACTAGTTCATTGCGACTGGAGTATCCAAGGTGTTTTGACTTCTTTGGGAATGCCTAACCTCCTAGAGTAGGTGTTGTTATGCTATCTTTATGCTATCACATGACCCGAGTCAAAATTTGGGTGCTAACAGATGCCCCTCTTTGGTATGTGTGGCTTCGTCGCATATAGCAAAGAAGGAAGTGTCCTAATTTTGACTTGGGAGAGACCATGTTTCTTTCTTGCATGTAATTCATGGATATTAGGTGGGTGGTTTTTGTAATGGAGAATAGTTTTGGCTTGAAAATAGCAATGGGTTGAACTTGTCCTTGACTTTGGATCAAGGTTTTGAAATGAGTTTGCTTTTTGAAATGCCTTCTCGGGTCGAAAGAAGGCTCTTCTAGTGTTTCATAAATTCCTTCATTCTGATTTTTAAAACTAGGTCTTCACCGATATAGGGACCTTCTTGGTTTGGAGATATGGGTTATCCATGAGTTACATGCAAGGAATCGACATTTTCTCTGACTTTTCGGGTGTTGCTATTAGCATATGCACTGCATCAAGAGACATGTAGGTCATCGACATCGAGTGCAACTGCTTGAAAACATTGTGGAAAACATTACAAAAAACCAGTCATGCAAAGGCTGTAAGCACACGAACCATTTAGATGACTTATGCACTTGTATTTGCTTCTAGCTGGCTTAGGGATTTAACTTGTGTGAATTGTTTAGAGTTGCTTATGAAGTTTGCATGTTGGCATGTTTTACATTCTCTATGTTGTATTATCATTGATTCATTTGTGAATTTGATTGCTCAGACATCTTTTTACGACTGTCCTTGAGAGTTTTACTGGGACTCAACGAGGGATGTTAGTGAAGCTCTCCCTGGAAAAGTTATGGAAAATATATGTAGTCATAATTGAATACTGCTCGGTTTTACATCAATCATGGTACATATGTGCTAAATATCATCCCCGAAGACACATGTTTCTTTACATCAGTTATGATATATGGCAGGATCGATCTATAACATTGTCTTTGTCCCACTTAGGCGAATGTTATTTTTTACGGGACTCATAAAAAGATTTTAGAAGCTCTCTCTAGAAAAGCTATGGGACCTTGGAGGGTCAGTGCTATGCATCCATAAAGTGATGGCTCCATAGGCTATGGATTGATCCATGACAATATCTTCGTCCCACTTAAACATTGTCAAGGCAGGGGGACATACAAGAGAGAATTTATATGACTCTCTCCGAAAGCTAGGGTGGAATCCGTTAGGATGGAGTGTTGTTCCTTGCCCAGGTAATAATAACCCAATATTTTCTACAACAGGTATAACACACAACGTTTGAGGGTGAATGCA
Source organism: Platanus orientalis (assembly GCA_025762735.1). NCBI lineage: Eukaryota > Viridiplantae > Streptophyta > Magnoliopsida > Proteales > Platanaceae > Platanus > Platanus orientalis. Next base: position 11,862 of record JAOXJP010290434.1, on the reverse strand, counting down.
ACACAATGCTTATGTCCCAATAAGCAGGCATCACTAAGGTCAGTGCTAACAAGTCTGTCTGATGAGCAGTGACCATTAGAACATACAGAGAAATGTTGGTATGCTCTTTCCCAAGAAGCTATGAAAGGGTTTTTCTCACTAGTAACTTGTGTTGTAGAAGTAGTACTCAAGCTTGATAAGTGCTTAGACTATAAAGAGCAAAACATTATGGCTAGAAGCTAGCATTCCATAGACTTTATGGATCGAAGTGTGACATTGCCTGTTGTTCGATGTCGGATAACGTCACGGGGTGGCCGTTAGTAAATCAAGTGGTAGATAAAGTACTTATTGGAATGGCTGATGCAGGTAAGCTATTCAAAAGTATGGACTAGGCTGTGCAAAAATTTAAACTAGAAAGGTAGCTTGGTTAGACGTGCAGAGAAATGTTATGGGCTCTTTCTCCAATAACCATGATGGGTTTTTCTCACAAGTAACATGTTTGCTACGAGGAGGATTCTTCAAGCATGATAGCAGTCTAGCTATGGCCTTAGGAATTTCACAAACTTTATGGATCAAATTGTGATGCGTATTTACATCTCCATAAATAGACATCACAGATTGGTCATACCTTACAATTGTCCCAACTTTGCCAGAGGGTAGGTAGAGGATCGGCCGGGACTGGAGATGTTGTTGCGCTCTCTCCAAAAGTTATGGAGGTTGTGATAACAAAGAACCTAATGCTACGCATCATGCATAACTCCCTAACGGTATTAGCACTAAGATGACACATAGACTATGAATTGAAGTGTAGCATTCAGCTATGTCCAAATAACCAGGATACTACGTGGTAATTTGTTCATGGTTTAGGGATTGCCGACAGGGCTTGTGCAAAACTTTTTGGGCTTGTTTCGATAGCCATGGGATCTCAAGAGACCGGTGCTGCACATTTATTTCAACCATCCAATCTACAAACATGGCTGACATAATATATAGGCTATGAAGTGATGATGCCTACCTACACCCTAGATAGGCGGTTTATCTGTGAAGGCCTTTCTACAAAGTCGAGGACTGACACGACTTAGCGAACCTACACGGCCTAGTTAGGGTATGTCAAGAGGTTTTTAGGCTTACTCCGAAAGCCATGGATATTCCAAGGAATCGGTGCTATAAATCTGTTTCAATCAATTTTCAAAGATGATTGTCATGGTATATAGGCTATGGATCGATGTCAACATTTGCCTATACCCGGGTAGACAGTCTGCTATGTCAATGGTTTAGGCCATTTCTGGTGAGGTCCCTCACAGAACTTGTGGCGGCTTGATCAGAGCATATCAGGAAGCTTTTAGGCTTATTCTGAAAGCCATAGAGATCACAAGGATCGATGCTACATACTTGTTTCAACCAATTTCCAAAGGCGGTTGTCATGATATATAGGCTATGGAATGATATCAACATTTGCCTATGCCCGAAAGGCAATCTGTCATGTCAACAGTTTTGGCTATTTCTAGTGAGGCAACTTAGAGTCCCTCACCAAACCTATGGAGGCCTGAATAGAGCATATCAGGAAGTTTTTGGGCTTAACTCTGAAAGTCATGGAGATCATAAGGATCGGTGCTACATATTCATGTTTTGTCATGTTACGTAGGCAATGGAACGATGATCGACATTTGCCTATGCTTGGAAGGTAATCTATAATGTCAAAATTTGGCCTTTTCTATGAGGGAGAGTCTCATTGAACCTTTACACGGTCTTATTTTCAAGGTAAAAAATGATCGATGCATCATTTTCAATCAAACATTGCCACAAGAATGGACTTTACTGCAATTATTTTGTTGTCAGAGCGGTCTTCAGGTTTCAAGTGCTTGCCATAAGAATGGACTTTGCTATAGTTGTTTTGCCAATGGAGCGGACTTCAGGTTTCTGGTGTTTATTAGATCATGTAGAGAGATTCACAAGGTTAATTCAAAATTGCAGAGATCTTTAAGGGATCGGCGCTATTTTTTTGGGGGGGGCTTTACCTAATTTTGAAATGCTGAGGGACTGGGGGCCAAATTTCTTAAGGGGTGGTGGCCCACACTTCGTTGCAGAGGGGCCCATATTGCAATCCTTGAGGACGGTAGCCCATATTGCAATCCTTGAGGGCGGCGGCCTGCATTTCATCCTTGAGGCGGAGGCCCGGGCTTCATCCTTGAGGGGTAATGGCCTGCACTTCATCCTTGAGGAGCAGTGGCCCACACTTCATCCTTAAGGGGCAGCAGCCAGCTCTTCATCCGTGAGGGGCGGTAGCCTACACTTCATCCTTAAGGGGTGGTGGCCTGCACTTCATCCTTGAGGACGACGGCCCGCATTTCATCCTTGAGGGGTAGCGGCCTGTATTTCATCATTAAGGGTGGCAGCCCGTATTTCATCCTTGAGGGTGGCGGCCTGCATTTCATCCTTAAGGGCAGTAGCCCACATTTCATCCTTGAGGGGCGGCTACCCGCATTTCATCCTTAAAGGCGGCGGCCTATATTTCATCCTTGAGGGCAGCGACCCACATTTCATCCTTAAGGGCAACGGCCCACATTTTATCCTTGAGGGAGGTAGCCCATTTTTGATCCTTGAGGGCTGCGGCCCACATTCATCCTTAAGGACAGTGGCCCGCATTTTATCCTTGAGGGCGGCAGTCCATACTTCATCCTTAAGGAAGGTGCCTGCATTTTATCCTTGAGGGCGGTGGCCTATATTTGATCCTTAAGGGCGGCGGCCCACATTTGATCCTTAAGGGCGGCAGCCCACATTTCATCCTTAAGGGCAGTGGCTCGCATTTTATCCTTGAGGGCGGCGGCCCATATTTCATCCTTGAGGGTGATGGCCCACATTTCATCCTTAATGGCATTGGCCCACATTTATTGTTCAGGGGCCACAACCCAACTTTATTACTTGCTATTTGATTAGAGGTGATGCATCAACCTCCGTTGATGGAGAGTGGTGTATCATTTTTAGTCTTTATTTGGGAGATGAGGTATCATCTCTAGCTTTGCTTGGCCGTAGATAGCCCTTTTATTGGGCCGTGAATGGCATTTGGCTAGAGATGATGCTTCATCTCAATTTAATTTCCTTTTGAGGAGATGAGGTATCATCTCTAGCTTTGCTTAGCCGTGAATGACGCTCTACCGGGGATGATATTTCATCTAGATTTGCTTTATTGGGAAGTGACGAGTCATCTCCAATCACAATTGATGGGAGATGACACATCGTCTTTGCTTTTCTTTGGGGAGATGAGGTATCATCTCTACCTTTGTTTGGCCGTGAGTGGCACTTTTCTCGGGATGATGCTTCATCTCAATTTGTTGATTTGCTCCTTTATCCCAGAGTCATTGACAGTTATGTAGAAGACTTTTGCAGTGAGACGGAAAATGCTTTTGAGGATTGGATCGGCTAACTTTTGCATTTGCATTTGTTTTTTTGTAGAGAGGTTTTGAAAATTCATTTCTCGAAAATCTTTCCATTGATCTTTAAAAAACTGGGCTCCTTGGGGTCTTTAAACATTAAGTAAGACCTGTTGTATCACTCTTGAATACATAGGATCATTTTTTCATATACTAGTGACCTCATGCTTAGTCCGAGTAAGGTGTGAAAGGTTTACAAATTTTGGACACTGAATGTGCTTTTCTTGAGAGATTGAGATTGTAGGCCTATGTTTGAGGTCTTTATTCTCTCTTTGTCCTAAGATGGTCTTTGATGATGTGTGCTTATGACTTGATTAACTTGGCTTTGACTTGGGGTGCCATTTCTTGTTTTCACCCTAAGTATTGACTTAACTTTGCTCCCTTTTTTGCCTTTGTTTACCAGGATTGGGTCAAAGTGCCATTTTCAGTTTTCACTTCAAGCTTTTCAATATTTCTTTTTGTCTTTATCCCTTTTTTGTCCCTATTTGCTAGGACTAGGTCAGGGCACCATTTCTAGTTTTCACTCTGAGCTTTATAGTTTTTTTTTTTTACTTTTATCCCTTTTTTGCCCTACCCTCGGATAGGTTTAGGCTCTGGGGGAGTGACTGGACGAGGTGTATGCTCTTATTCCAAGTTGATCGACTACTTGACTTACGTGTTGCTGACTTGTGCTTAGAACTTATTGAGGTGCTAAGGGACTTGAACGGTTGCTTTGCTAAATGAACTATTTATTGAAGGTTTCAAAGTTTGCCCTTGGGTAGACGAGAGTTGAAAGGTTTGGAAATATGAGTGGCTCTTGATCATAGGCTTATTTCAGATTGGGAATCATGGTTCTCTATAAAATGCCCATATCTTGAAGAAGATTATGGTTATGTACAATATTTCCATGTTTTGGAAGCAGATTATGGTTCTTTATAGATCCTCATGTATTGAGATAATCATGGTTCTCTATAAATGCCCCTTGTATTGAAAATGATCATGTTTCTCTACAAAATCCTTATATGTTTTGAAGAAAATCATGGTTCTTTATAAGCTTTTCCCTTTTTCTTTTCTTCTTTCCTTTTCTTTTCTTTTGCTTTCTCTTTTTTTTTTTCCTTCTTTTTTTGTTGAACCATTGATTTTTTTATTGCTTTGGATTTGTAGAAATGAACATGATTATGGAAATGCAACAGTAGATAGGTAGGAAAATGTTTCGGCAAAATGACCATTCAAGGTCTTTTCATTTCAAGCTTTTACCGCAAAAGTCAACCTTACAGTAGTCAAGCAATGAACCTTTTTACTTGGTCCAAGTTTACAAATCTAGGGAAGTCTTCCCCGTTAATGTTTCCCAAGAGTAGTGCCCCACCGGACAGCTTCTGTTTGACAATGAAGGGTCCTTCATAATTTGGCCGAGGTTACCCTCATGGTGCCTGTTCATGTGGAAGGACCTTCTTGAGAACTAGATCTCCTTCCTCGACATCTCTAGGTCTAACCCACGTGTTGAATGCCATGGTTATGCGCCCCTAATAGGCTTGCCCATTACTCATCGCTTGCAGTCTCTTCTCTTCAATAAGGTTCAGCTGATCGTGTCGAACCTGTGCCTATGTTGACTCTAGAATCTTTACCTCGGCTAAGACTCGAAGACTTGGAATTTCAACTTCAATTGGTAAGACTACTTCCATGCCATAGACTAATGAATAGGAGGTTGCCCCTGTTGAAGTGCGAATTGAAGTTCTATAGGCCATAAGTGTATAGGGCAACATTTCATGACAATGGGAGTGATTAGCAGTCATTTTTTGTAGGATCTTCTTAAGGTTTTTGTTGGCTGCTTCTACTGCTCCATTCATCTATGGTCTGTATGGAGAAGCTCGATGGTGGTGAATCTTAAACTTTTTGCAAAGTAGTTCAAGATCCTTTCCCACAAAATTAGTTGCATTGTTAGTGATAATTTTGTTGGGAACACCATATCGGCAGATGATGTCTCTCTGTATGAACCTGGCAATGTTCTTCATTGTGATTGCTGCTAAAGATATGGCTTCTACCCACTTGGTGAAATAGTCGATAGCCACAATGATGTATAGATGTTCATTGGCTACTTTCTGAGGCATGTATCCTACTACATCAATTCCCCACATGGAGAATGGCCATGGGGTAGTCAGGTTGTGCAATTTAGAGGCTGGTGCTTTGATGATGTTGGCATAAGACTGGTAAGTGCGACACTCCTTTACATGTAGACAACAATTTGTTTTCATGGTTAACCAGTAGTAGCCTAGTCAAAGGATCTTCTTGGCAAGCATGAACCCATTCATGTGTGGGCTGCACTCCCCTCCATGGATGTCTTCAATGATTGTGGAGGCCTCAGTTTCATCTACACATCTCAGGAGGACATGATGAGGGGACTTCTTATACAAAGTTCCACCATGTAAAACAAATTGAGCTGATAGTCTCTGCAGGGCACGTTGATCATTCTTGGAAGTCATGGATGGAAGAATCTGATCTTTTAAATAGTTCTTGATGTTGAGGAACCACGGCTCCTTGTTCAAATCAGCAGTTGTAATTTATAGGCAGTAAGCTAGCTCATTTCTCTGCTCAATCTCAATGGGTGTCATGTCTGCCCCTTGAGGGATGTCAATCATGGAAGCTAAAGTAGCCAAAGCATCTACAAAGTTGTTCCTTCTTCTGCCAATGTAGTCGAAAGTCAGATATTCAAATCTCTTGGATAGGATCTGTAGACATTCATGGTAGTCTAGGAATTCTCCTCCCTAATGAACCAATCTCTGGTTTCTTGGAAGATAACCAACACTAAGTCTCCATAGACTTCTTGTTCATCGATGCCAAGATCAATGGCTGCTTTCAAACCGATGATGCAAGCTTCATACTTGGCTATTTTGTTGGTGCATTGAAAGTGTAGCCTTACAACATTTAGAATGAGGATATCTATAGGGGAGATGAGTATGGCTCTAACCCCATAGCCTAGCTAATTAATGGCTCCATCGAAGCACATCTTCCATCTGGTTATCTTGCTTAATTCAACTTCAACACAAAGTATGTGTTCATCAAGGAAGTCAAATTTCAAGGATGAAGGTTCATCTACTGGTCCATCTGCTAAGAAGTTGGCTATGGCTTGCCCCTTGATAGCTTTTTGTGAGATATAGGTGATGTCAAATTTAGATAGCATCATGAGCCATCATGCAGTTCTTTTGTGGTTATAGGTTTCTCGAATAGACACTTGATGGGATTTATCCGAGAAATCAAGAATACTTTGTATGAAAGGTAGTGCTGAAGAGTCTTAGTGATATAGACTAGAGATAGATAGGTCTTCTTAAGAGGAGTGTATCTAGTTTCATAGTCAACGAAATACTTGCTCAGATAATAGATGGTCTGCTCCTTCTTTCCTATCTTGTCATGCTATCCTAGCACACATCCCATGGAGTTGTCATGGATGGTCAAATACAAGATCAACACGTGGCCTGGCTCTGGAGAGACTAACACAGGTGGGCTTAGCAGATAGTCTTTGATCTTGTCGAAGGCAGCTTGGCAATCGTCGTTCCATTGGGTTGGAACATTCTTCCTCAATAGTTTGAACAAAGGTTCACAGGTTGGAGTAAGCTAAGCAATGAAACAACTATTGTATTGGATATGACCCAGGAAACTACATACATCCTTCTCTATGTGGGGTGTAGGCATTCCGATGATTGCTTTGGCCTTAGAGGGATCAATCTCTATGCCTCTCTCACTAATGATGAATCCTAGCTATTTTCCATGGGAGGCTCCAAATATACACTTGTTCGGGTTCAACTTCAATCTGTACTTTCTGAGGAGGGCAAACAACTTCCGTAGATGGGTCAGATGATCTTCTTTGTGATGGGATTTGACAATCATATCGTCAACGTAGACTTTCATCTCTTTGTTGATCATGTCATGGAAGAGGGCAGTCATGGTCTGCTGATAGGTTGCCTCTACATTCTTGAGGCCGAATGGCATTACTTTGTAGCAGAATGTGCCCCAAGGGGTCTTGAAAGCAGTCTTCACATGGTTTTCTATAGGCATCCTAATTTGATTCTAGCCTAAGAACGTATCCATGAAGGACATCATCTCGTGTCCGGTAGTACTGTCTATGAGCACATCAATGTGGGCTAAGAGAAAGTCATCTTTGGGACTAGCTCTATTTAGGTGTCTATAGTTTATGCACAGTCGAACCTTGCCGTCCTTCTTGGGTACAGGGACGATGTTGGCTAACCAGTGGGGATATTGGACAAACAAAAGGAAGCTTGCATGTAGTTGTTTTTGGATCTCTTCTTTAAGAGCTAGAGACCATTATGGTCTTAGACGCCTAGGCTTTTGCTTAATGGGACGGATATCCAGGTTAGTGGGAAGCTTATGGGTGACAAGGTTTGTATCCAGGCCAGGCATGTCTACATAAGTCCATACAAAAATGTCTATGTACTCTCGAAGTAAATTTAACAGGGCATGCCCCAGATCTGAAGTGCTGGGGGTCCCAATTTTTACAACTCTAGACATGGTTTCTGAACCAAGATTGACTTCTTAGAGGTCGTTTACCGATGAAAGATTCTGATACTCTTGGCACTCGAAGGCTTCGATCACCTCTTTTGGCATTACCTCTTCATCATTCCATTTCTGTTGCTCCTATTTTGAAAGAAATGTTTCTTTTAGTATTAATTTACATGAAAAGGGGTATTTAATACCCGATGAGCAACTGCACTTGGAATCAGCTCCAAATTTCCTACATACCCGATGTCTGCGCCGATCACAAGCTTAGTAAAGTTTGTTCAGTCAGGATTAAGTTACGCATAGTTCTGGTCTCGGGGGTGGACCAAATTTACATTTTTTATTTTTTATTTTTTGAAAAGCAACTGAACTTGAAGTTACTTCTCAAGTTGCCTACATACTTGACTTTTAGCATAAGTGTTTTTGAAAACATTAGTCTGTCAAGATCAAGCCGCACGTAGTTCTTTGACTACAAGGGTAAAGAAACAAAAGATTTTTTTTGAAAGTGATTGGGCTTGAAGTTGTGTCTCAGGTTGCCTACGTACCCCTTACAAGTGTACTGGTTGAATGCTTCGACAATTCATGAGTCTTCAGGGATCAAGTCTATGTAGTTCTTATATAAAAGGGTGCAAAGTAAAAACTAAAAAGATTTTGAAAAACAAAAATAGGAATAGAGAAGTCAGCTTCTCCTAGCCTTCTTTCCCAATTAATCAATCCATCACCTAGTCTTGGTCCTCTACTACTACTGTGTTGGTTTGTCCGGTCTGCTCTACGGCTTCCGCGGGTACCCATGTTTCTGGCATGTTGACCTGGTCAGGGTCAAGCTCATTTAAGTCTAACTCTCCACTCACAATAACTGATTAGAGTGCTTCTCTAACATCACATGGGAAAGATAGTAAACTTAGAGGGGTTAGGTTGTCCTCCTTATGTTTTGAGGTGTTGGGGGTTGAACATTCCCCAACCTCAGAAACGGATGGCTTAGGGCTGAGAAGATGGGTGTAAGGAGCAACTTCGAGATGGTAGGCAGAGTGTTAACTGGTGGTTAGAGGTGGAATTATGATTGGTTCTGTCAGGTTGTGTTCTGTGCTGGGGTTAGATGGTATTGTCTGAGCTGGTGTTTTAGTGGGTAAGGTGACACAAGCCTCGGATAGTTCGAAAGCTGATATAAAATGATGTGCGGTCTTGCAGTCGGCTTTCTTCTTTCTATTCTTCTTGAGGAGATGCTTGATCAGTGGTTTGAACCCTAAGCCTGCCTTGTATGGCACTCTGATAGCTTTGATGGGGTTCTTTCCTCAAGAATATTTGCCCAGGCCTTTGTTTGGGTCGAACTTCATTTTGGCCATCATATTGAACTTTGATGGAAGTATTTCAGCCTTCCTCTTCAGTTTTGCCCCTTCTTCTTTTGTGTGCACCACCTTGACCTAGTATGAGGTGAAAGGGTTTGGTGCTTGCAAATTCTGGACTCCCAGTATTTTCTACCCGATCATTATGATGACGTCTGTATCTGTTGGTACTGTGATGACTTCGTCGTTGATGATGAACTTGACCTTCTGGTGGAGAGTAGATGGGATGGCATCTGCCTGATGTATCCACGGTCTTCCCAACAACATGGTGAAGGAGGATGGTATGCTCAGCACTTGAAACTGAACTTGGAACATCGTCCCTTCTATCACTAGGAGAATGAACACTTCTCCTTGGCCACGACTAACCGAATTGTTGAAGGCTCTTATGTCACAAGGGTTGGGTTTCACATAATCCGAGGGAACTCCCAATGTATCTAGTGTGTCCTTGGTGTAGATATTCAAGGCCGATCTGTTGTTTACCAAGATGAGAGGAATACACATGTCTAAGTGACGTGATGTGATGTAGATGGCTCTATTATGTGTGGTGTCGCCCTTAGGGATCTCGTCCTCTAAGAATGTAATGACTCGTGGCGTTGATACTCTGGCTACCATGTTTTACAACCTGTCTAGTGTGATTGATGCATCCATAAAAGGACTTTCTGAATATACTAAGGAACCTCTCCCTGTGCTACTCTGATGTCAATAGAAGGCCCAAAATGAGGACCTATGCTGGTGTCTTAGATAATTGCTCGATCAAGAACAGGTGAGACTCAGATGGCTGCCTCAAAGATCTTGTTCTCTTTCTTTTCCTCTGCTTCTCTAGTTTGTTTATGTATCTCTATCTTCGTTTCTTCTCCCACTATTTTCTCTTTCCCTTTGCCCTCGGGGTGCAGATACGAGATCGGTTTAGAGACTCTGTTTGATCTGGTAATGAAGGATGTGAGCTCATCCAACTCATCTTTTGAAAGCTCAGGATCTGCCACTTCTCCTACTAGATAGCCCAAGGGGACTCGGTTCAGCAAGTATTGGATCTTGGTAGGTGGGGGAATGTTGATGACTTGGCAGGGGGATGATAAGTCAGTGAGCTGGGCATATAGTGAGGGTGGTGGGATGATATGAGGTGAGGTGAATGAGTCATGGGTTGTTGAACCTTCCCCGTATATGTTCACATCAGGGGGAAGGATTGTCATTGGGTTACTTGGGGCTATTTCCCACATGTGTGTGAGCAAGTGCTCATATTCAGGAGGGGGAATAGGCTCATGGAAATGTCTACTTATGGTGGACACTTGATTGGTATCGGGTAAGAAGATGACCTTCTTAGGCTCTGAGATCTTGGTGATGTAGCTGGAGGGGTTGAACTGGCTGTTGGGGAGACTGATCATGTTATTTTGCTTTGGTGGTTGGTGGTTGGGGAGCGGGTTTTGAATAATGTTTAAATTTGGTGGAGGATTGGTGGGTGGGGGTTAAATGATACCTTACCCTCATTGATCAGGTCTTGGATATCGTGTTTCAAACAGAAGCACCTGTCAAGAGTGTGCCCTATAGTCTGATGGTACTCCTAATGCTCCGCTTGGTTATAGTGGTAGGGCAGAGGGTAAGAAGGAGGTTTTGGATCAAGAAGCTGCATTAATCTCTTCTTGATGAGGTACTCCATGATGTATTTGTAGGAGTAGGGCAGAGGGGTGAATTTTCTCTTCTTATTTTCTTCTCCGGGCTCACTAGGGTTCCTGGGTTCATAGAATTGTTTTGTTTGGTGAGAAATGATGCTCATGGATACAGGGTAGTTTTGAGTTGGCTGTGGCAGAGGCAGAACATGACCACTGTTCTGACTAGGCCAAGGGACCTGAATGGCTTGTACAAAGTTAGCTTCTAGTCAGGTGACGCTGCCTTTTTTGGTACGATTTTAGAGAAACTGGCATGGGTGAGTGGTGTATCTTGTACCAAGCCTGCTTTAATGCCCAACTCTACTTTTACAACTTTGTCAACAACTTTGACAAAGTTGGTTTGTGACGCAGTCAGGAGCATCAGTTGGTAGGTAGGACCCAATGTCCTCATAAAAGTAGATACCATGTCTTCCTTAAACATAGGGTGTTTCAGGTTTAATGTCTTCAACCTACATCTATAGGTAAAGTTCCTGATACTCTCTCACATGGCAGGTCTCATACCTTCTACTTCTTCCCTGGTAGGCATCAATTCTAGATTGAATCTATAATGATTAAGGAATGATCGTGTCAAGGCCCTCCAAGTACAAACGTTGCTCTTCTCTTGGTTTGCCAACCATTTCCCTGCATTCTTCTCCAGACTTTGACCAAACATCTGAACCAAGATACGCTCATCCTATCCCCATTGGAGCATGGCATTGCAGTACATGCACAGATGCATCCTAGGGCAGGTGGTGCCATCATACTTCTCAACATGGGGCATTTTGAAATGTGGTGGTAGTACACCCCCGGGATGGATACAGAGATCCTCGAAGTCCATAGAGATGGGGGCCTACCCTGTTTTCATCATTTCTAATTCTACCATAAGCTTGGCTATTTGGGCCATGGTTTTAAATCTCGGACGATCCGGGATCGGATCGCCCGATCCAGATCGGGATCGGACAGGTCCGGTCCGATTTC
>JAOXJP010290423.1:0-18884 GCA_025762735.1 Platanus orientalis | reverse complement strand
AGGGAATAGTGGTGAAGATGATGATATCAAGAGGGCTTTTTGGTTTTTCTCCACCGCACATACAGCCGTTAACGCCGGTTTCGGAGGTGTCAGAGCCGCCGGAGTCTCCGTCGCCGTACTTGGAATCGAGTACTGAGGCGGTACCGCCGGAGGATGAGCCGGGGATTGAGGAGGCGGAGGAGATCGAGCCACCGCCGGCGGCTGTTCCTTTCTCTGGGCTTTTTGCTTGTGCGGATAGGTTGGATTGGGTTCTGATGGTTATTGGTTCGTTAGCTGCTGCGGCTCATGGGACGGCGCTCGTTGTCTACCTGCATTTCTTTGGGAAGGTTATTCATTTGCTGGTGCTGAACAGGCATGAACCTCCTTTGGAGCCCGAGGAGATGTTTCAGAAGATTAAACCGGTGGGTTTTTGAAACCCTAATTGTTGTTATTAATGATATTATTATTTTTGCTTTTACTGTCGAACTAACATTTCTAGTATATGTGCATGCTGTTCGGTTTATGAGTGGGTTTCTTTTTTCTTCATTTTGATTGGGTCTGAATTTTCTTGAGGTTAGACGTCTTATCTCTGATGTGTTTGTTTGATATTCTACATATTGAATACTATTCTGTTAGTGATAGGTCTGAAAGAGCCGTTCAATTGTTCTTGTGGAAGCATTTTATGGTGTTTATTAGGGGATTGTTTATTGGTATATCAGATGATTCTGATTTTTGTTTCCTTTTTTTTATTATTTCTATGTTTAGGCACATCTGTTATCTGTTTTGGAACTTGGTAGGCATAGATTCGGTAGTGTTTGAGAATTATGTTACTAAGCGGATTGCCTTGCAAAAATAAAGCTTGTGGACGAGATTGAGGAGGGGAGTTGTCTCTCTAGGGAGGTAAGGATCAATAGAGAGACTCTTAAGACAGAGTTTCAGTCTTTGGTATGCAAGGAGAAGATTTTTTGGATGCAGAGATATCATATTAGGTGGTTAAAAGAGGGGGATTGCAATACCAAGTTTTTCCATAAAGTTGCATATGCTAGAATAGTGTCTGATTCCATTCTTGGGCTTTTGATCAATGGGAATTTGGTCCAGAACCTTGTTGTAGTGAGGATTGAAATTGAACATTTTCTATATATTTTTTTGATAAGTAAAAGATTTCATTAAAAGGGATGAGAAATCCCAAAAAAGAAAAAAACAAGAGGAAATAGATTAACAACTATGGAAAATATTGGCCTACCTTATGAAATGAAATTGAACATTTTATAAGGTGTTGTATGTGGAGGATCAAGCCTTTCAGCTTTGTCTTGACGACATGGGTTTCGCTAGTATCTCTAGTCTTGATAATGAGGTGTTGGTAAGGCCTCTTTAGGAAGAGGAAGTGTTAAGGTGATTAAGAATATGAAAGGGGATAAAACGTTGGGCCCTGATGAATTTACTACCTTGTTTTATCAAAGATGTTGGGATATTTTCAAGTCCGATCCTATGGAAGATTTTGAGTAATTTTATTAATTGGAGGAATTTAATGGTCATTTGAAGAATACTTTCATTACCCTTATCCTTAAGAAGTACAATACCAAGAAGCTAAAGGATTTTCCGCCTATTAGCCTTCTTAACAAGATGTATAAAATTATATCCAAAATGTTGACTATGAGGTTAAGGATGGTGATTAGTGGCATTATTTCTCAACTTCAAAGTGCTTTTATCCTAGGTGTGAAATTCTTGACGGTGAAATAGTTGCTAATGAATGTATTGATGAGAGAACCATCTCCTAGGGTTGGAATGGAGGGAGGTTGCGATTTGATTTCCTTCAAGCAAGAGGATTTTCAGGACTAGATGAATAGGTTGAAATCCTGCTTGGTTGGGAGGGTAGTCAGAGATAATCCAAGTGCGTCTACCTTGCGAGAATGGGGAAAGAGGGTGTGGAAGGTTAAGGGAGAATTACAAGTGCATAAGATGGCAAAAGGGTTGTTCATATTCTACTTTCCTTCTCTCTAGGAAGTTGAAAGGGTCCTTCATAAGGTATCCAAAGCTTGGCAGGAGGGCCTGCTGATGGATGTTTGGCACCCTATTGCTGGCTATTGTCGGAGCTGGGCTAGGAATGGCCATGGGTGGGTGTGGGGTTATGGGTTGCCGCTGCACCTGTGGGGCTCCTCTACCTTCCGTGCAATCGGCGATCTGTGTGGAGGCCTAGTCGAAGTGGACAACCCCGACCTTGCCTCTATGGAGTGGTTTCGGTTGAAGGTGAAAAAACTGAAAGAAGCTCCTATTTTCATCTGGATTTCAGACGACACAAGGAAGTTTAAAGTGTAACTATGTAGGGTGTTGATCCTTGTGGTGGTGGATTGTAGTGTTGAGGAGGATCATTGTATGGGTGGCAAAGATGGCTGGAAATCTAAAACCCTCCCCCATGGCACCTTGGCGGCGGAACCTAGTGGCTTCGACATTAGGGTTTTGAGCAAGGGGATGACGAGTAGAAGTGGGCTAGGCCATTGGGTCAACCATCCTGCAAACCGAACCAAGGGTAACGTGAGTGGGCCCAAACATCAAGCCATTAGAACAAGAAGGCCCATTTCGAGATGAAGAGATATAACTGGGCCTTGCTTTTCGAAGTCCAATAGATATAGCAAGCCCTTTTCAACACGAACAGATTGCAAAAGCCCAATAACTGAGGTACATCGAGAGAACTATTTGAGGAGAAATCAATCCCCAATGAGGAGCTCAGGTCCAAAGGATGGTGATTGAGGGAGGTTAGCAACGAGAAATCCCTCATCCAAGGTAGTGAGTGATGTCTGCAAGTTTCGTGATGGTAACAAGTAGAATCATCAGTTGCGGTGACATGCTGAGCACCAAGGTCACACAAGTCACTAGATTTCTTCGATGTGGAATGATTTTCGTTCTGATATTAGGCGTGAAGGGATCAATCAAAGGTCTCCTCGTCATAAGAGGCCTCCACAACAATGGAGAAGAAAATAGCCAGGTTGCAAGGAGACGTATGCAGATCGTACTAGAGATGGAAACATGAAACACAATGAACCAGCTCCCATCTCTTCTTCTAAAGGCAACCCAACTAGTGGGATTGTTATCTAAGAAGGTGCTTTGGCAGAAAATAAGGGAGGTGGTAGGGTCTTTTACAAAGACCGACATGGAGGTAAGGGTAAAGCAAAGGTGAGGTGTCGTTCGCCAAGTTTTGACGAAGAGGATGAGAGTGGGAGCTACCGGGAGTACTCCGATAGTGCTTGGCAAGGATACAACGAGGTCTCAGGAGCTGGATGTAGTGGTGCTCACACCCAGGACGAGGGTGCTAGTGATGGCAGATGCTTCCCAACAAATTCTCATCATGAGGAGATCTAGGAGGTTGTCAAAGGGGTTCAGAACTTAAGATGGGGGGGCTATTCGATTGAGGATTCGTATTTGGGGACTCAGGGTGAATGCATGCTAGGAGCAGATGATTTTTATAGCTCGGACTATGTTACTGAAGCTGAACCTCTTTTGATGCTCCCTCCCCCTCCTTAATTCAGAATGGGTCATTAAAAAAATGGCAGAAGTCAAGAGAAGGATGGGTTACTCTTTTGATGGAATGAAACAACAGGTTGCTGATTTTTTCTGGGAAATAGAAAGGAGGAGTTGGAGTCCGAAGAGAGCTAAAGGAGCTAGCAATCGTCGTGGTAGAGGAAGCTACTCTAGAGAGTTGAAAAACTTGCATTTCGATATCAACTACGAAGGGAAGGGGCAAGCCAGAGTTAGAAGGAAGGGGAGAAGGGATCGTCATCCTCCTATTGCTTATCATGATGAAGACAATTTCTACTTGGAATGTTAGGGGTTGGGGAGGGAGGAGAAGAGGTGGGGAATCAAAGCTATGATCAGAAAAGGGAAGGTGGATATCTTCACTTTACAGGAAATGAAACTTCAGTCTGTGAGTAGGAAGATTGAAGTGGATCTCTAGGGCAGACGTCTGTTCAAGTTTATTCATAAACCTATGGCTAGTAGATTGGGTGGCATTCTGGTGGCTTGTAATTCTTTTATTGTGGAGGTGTCTGACTTTCGTATTGGGGATTTCTCAGTGTCTATTCTGTGCAGCAATAAGGAGGATGGGTTTTCTTGGTTTTTTTAGGAGTGTATGTGCCATGTGATCAACCTGATTTTGTTTGGATTGGTGAAAAGTTGTTGGAAATTAGGAATACGTGGAATGTTCCTTGGTGTTTGGGTGGTGACTTTAATGCCGTTTGCCATCCTTCGGAGAAGTTGGGGGCCTCCAGGCTATCTAACTAGACGTGTTGCTTTTCCAAGTTTATTGAAGATAAGGGCCTTGTTGACCTCCCCCTCAACGGTGCAAAATTTACTTGGACGAACAATCAAGTGAGATGAGCTTTGGACTGGTTTTTGTTTTCCTCGGATTGGATGGATCACGTTCCCCTGATTGTTCAAGAAGCGATGCATAATCCGGGGTCTGATCATCTCCCTATCCTTCTCAGGATGAATCATGCTCCTTCTAGCCCTTGTCCGTTCAAATTTGAGTTGATGTAGTTTGAATTCCCAGGTTTCTTGGATAAATTGAAGAGTTGTTGGGTTGAGATTAGTTTGGAAGCGTTTGCAAGTTATGTGTTTGGGTAGAAATTAATGATTCTTAAAAGTAAAATTTTAAGATGGAAAAAGGAGGAGTTGGGGGATATTATGTCTCATAAAATTGTTTGCCTTCAATCTTTGGACTTGTTGAGTTCGAAGGAGATGGATGGGCTGCTCTTTGAATTTGAGACCTGTGTTAAAAAGAAAGCAGAGGAAGAGTATAATAGATTGGTGCGTATGGAAGAGAAATCTCGGAGACAAAATTCTAGAGCGACCTGGCTTAAGGAAGGCGATAGGAACACTAAATTTTTTCATAAGATGGCGAATATGCGGCTTGCCACTAATACTATCAGTAATTTGAAGGTGGATGGGACTTGGATGCAAGATCAAAGTGTTATCAAGGATCATATTGAGCAGTACTTCATGAATCTCTACATTGAGCCGATGCCCTTCAAACCTATTTTGCTTGGTGCAGAGTTTGATTTTATTAGTGATGAGCAGCAGAGGAGGCTGGAGAGACCTTTCTTCGAAGATGAAATTCTTTTTGCTTTAAATAGCATGGAGGATGATAAGGCCTTGGGGCTTGATGGATTTTCAACTAAATTCCTCAAGATCTGCTAGGATGTTGGTGGGAAGGCATGTAATGGAGGTTTTTGAGGCCTTCTACTCTTGCGACCAATGGTGCAGAAGTTTGAATGTGACTTTTATCTTTTTTATCCCAAAGAAGAGAGGCCCGACTGAAGTTAAGGACTTTTGTCCTATTAGTCTTGTGGGATGTCTATACAAAGTGTTAGCCAAGACACTTGCAATCCGCCTAAAAGATACTCTCACTTTTGTGATTTTTGATTTTCAGAATGCTTTTATGTCAGGTTGAGAGCTGGCCTTAATAAACTACTCAAACCATTAAACATTAAACATGATTTTTAGAATGCTTTTATCCCGAGAAGGCATTTGTCTGATTGCTCACTCATTGCTAATGAGTGTATTGATGCCGCGTTGAAGGCAAGGAGAACAAGGATTGTCTGTAAAATTGATATGGAAAAGGCATACAATCATGTCAATTGGGCTTTCTTGGATTGGGTTCTTCAGAAGATGGGGTATGGCGTCAAATGGAGGAACTAGATCAGAATTTTTGTGTTTCCCCCTCCTCTATTTTGGTGAATGGCAGCCCAAAAGGCCTTTTCAAGAGTGGGAGGGGCCTTTGGCTAGGCGATCCCTTATCATCCTATCTGTTCATCATGGTGGTTGATCTCCTTGGAAGGATGGTGTCGAAAGTAGAATCTGTCAGTTTGTTGGAGGGCCTTACACCCTTAAGGGGGGGCACAATTAGGGGCGGAGCTAGGATTTTCATGTAGGGGGGAAGCTAAAGGATTATGTGCGTCCTCTTAACGGAGGCCAATGGTGCGCCCACAATCAGAGGTGATACGTCACATCAAAAAAGTGAAAAGCACCCCCTAAAAGTGTAAATCACTTTTTCAACGTGATGTGTCACCTGTTGGTAGCGGGCACATTGTTGGCACCCATTAAGGGGCGCACCTAATCCGATCCTGGGGCAAGGATTCTCTGGGATTTTAAATCATCTCTAGTATCAATGAACATGTACGACTCCATTAGCCATCAGTGCGTGACATGTGGCCTGACAAATGGTGTTTGAGCCTATACACGTGTCAAAGGCGGGTATTATAGTAAATATACTTGTGTATTTATTAATTGAAATAGATGTTTTGTCTAAGATTTGGAGTCCGGTACACTAAGTGACTTTACATGGAATAAAATGGGTAGTGGTTAGATGAAAATTTTAGTTCCCACCAATTTTATTCCAAATGAAGTCACTTGGCACCCTGGACACCATCTTGAGTTTAATGCACCCTTTGTCTGACATTGTGTCACAGTCTGAGTAGAGACTGGAGTGGTACCAGTTTAGTCAGATTAGAGGTGACGTGAACTCATTTTCTGGTAAGAGGGGGGGGCAACTTATTCCAATCATGGGGTATTTACACATTTAAGGGGGCAACTGATTCCAATCATGGGGTACACACACATTCAAGGGGGGGCAACTGATTCAATCAAGCATAATATTTTGTTTGGCCCATTATTATTACAAGGGTACTCACACATTGAGGGGGGGCAGTTGCCCCCCCTTGCTTCTACATGGCTCCGCCCTTGCACATAATATCCTACATGCATGCTGCATCAGCAGGTTTATACGATTGTGCGAATTTTGAAATCCGTTTGTGATTGTCCTAGAAGGGGATAAACTATCGGGTTGGAGGAGTTTCGAAGAGATTCTCCGTCAAATGGAGAAGGCGTCCCATCCGGCTTTGAGGCCCTAAAACCTGGCTGCAGCTGGTGAGTTTATACCAACAAATCCATCAAAACCCCATTGGGTTAGACCGTCGGATTTGGGGATGTGGAACAATATCATCGTCTACAATGTATGGGGAATCTTGGTGGCTTGGAAATCAGTGGGCATTGCAGTCTCCAATTGTTTCAAAGGCTTGTCTGTTGGGGGCTTTTGTCTGATAACCACTGGGTATCCATCAAATAGTGCTCTATTTGCAGCGAATAGCCAAGAGGAACTCAGGAACATTTTGGCTACAGGGCATCTAAGGTTTGGTAACGGGATTGTTCGCATGTAGGGGCGGAAATGTTGGCCGATATACCCAGACTCATCAATTTTAAGATCAGTACCAAGCCATTGTTGCTTGTTGTTGTAGTTGAAGCTCCATTTCTCATGTTCTAGGGTGTTGGTGAAGCTGCTCTAAGAAGCCCTTGTGAAGAGGTTAGAGATGATCACATGGACTCATCCCAACCATTGTTGTAATCTAATCCAAGGCGTCCATCTTTTGGGAACTCAGTCGTTGAATCTTCTATGCTTGGTGCCAATCAAGTGGACGGAAATAAGCATTCAAATAAAAATGCCACTAGCAAAGCAGGGATGTCCTTGGGAGCTCAAAAATCCGAAACCACTTTGGATGCGAAACCATCATATGGGAATCTTTGCAGAAGCAATGGAGCAATCTCGAAGCAAGGCAACAAATGGGTTTGGCAGCAAAAACAGCTGGATCCCAGACCGACTAGGGGTCTGGTTACAAATCCAAACTATGACCTGGGTCCAAAATCAACCCAAGTGAACCAGTCAACCCAAGGATCTATGGAACAAAATCCCCTTGGAGCCTAGTCCTCTAATTCGATTCAGAAGTCAACTTTCTTTTAGGCTAGGGCAGCAGGAGCGATTATAGGGAGAACAATGGAACAAAATCCATCGCAACACAGTAATCCAGGTTGGAAGGAAATAAATGAGGGTTTGTATAGATTGGGCGTCGATAACGCATTTAAGGGTGAATGTGAACGTCAGATGGTACATGCTCATCAATGTCATGATTTGGATCAGGGATCTAAGGTATCCAGGGAGGGATCTCATCGGAAGGAATGGGATGTTTTGTTTGGAACGGGTGCTGCCCATAGCCATTTCATTAAATCAGAGGAATGATCAGGAAACCAGTCTAACAACCTTGCAGGGGGAGGCAATACGATTGTGGGTTATCACGGTGGAGAATATGCCACGCCTATCTCCCCAATGTTTCAAGCCTAAGTGTTTATGTCTCCTTCTTTAACAAGGGATTCTTCCGCTTCATCGAAACCAGTTACTAACCCTCTGGGACTGGGGGACTTATGCTATGGAAGGGGTAGATTGGGGACTAGCCCTTATGATGTAAATTCGGAGGATGAATACAGGATGGAGGGGGAACAAGACGTGATTGGGGACTCTGAGGTGGACCTACCAGACTTATTTACCCCTGAAAAAACGACAAGGTTAGAGGAATATGATAATTCTCAAAATAGATCCACCTACCAAGAGTTCCCAATGAGTGGAGATTGAATCTTTGTCGATGGGTGGCAACCTTGGTTATTATGCGGTGGAAGCTAATGCTCGGGAGGATATGCTTATGAACTCATGGGAGCAACATCAATCCTCATACGATCAGGTTTCCCATTCTGGATAAGGTACTCCTTTTCTTTGTCTCCTACTTTTCCTACTCCAATTATGTACTCTGCTCCTACTTCTCATAACTCTTTTTCTTTGATTCCTGACCCCATTTCTGAGTCATCTCACACTATGCTTACGGAAATAGATTTCCACAACTGTATGTTTGTAAGTCAAGAAAAAATCAGGGGTTGTTATAGAGGAGGAAAGGAATAAGGTATAGAAAACAGTATTGATCAAATGGTGGTTCAGATGGGGGTTAAAATTAATCAACAAAGAAAGGAGAGAGATTCGTTTATTGGATTATATGAGGCCGGAAGAAGATTGAAGCAAAAGTAACCACGGTAAAACAGGAAAGGGGAAGAGTGAGTTGAAGAATTTGGAATGGGATATGAATGATAAGGAGGTTGTTTCTGGTAATTCTGAGATGGGTAAGAGGACCACAAGGGGTAAAAAGAAAGTTGGGCCATCAAGGTAGTCTCCTGGAATGTTAGAGGATTTGGGGGAGTGGAGAAAAGGCGGCCGGTTCATGAATTCATGTCTAAATTCCAATCGATTCTGGTTCTTTTGTAGGAAACAAAGGAGGTTATGATTGATAGATTGGTCAGGAGTGCAATGGGTATTGTCACTTCGGAGTGGTTTGCCTTGCCTGCTTCTAGTACTACAACTGATATTCTATTAGCGTGGAATTCGTCCGTGATAAGTGTTGGATGCAAGGATGGGTGCCTTTTCTATTTCTATCCAGTTGGAGGATGTGTATTTGGGGGTGGAATGACTTTTTACGAGGGTCTATGGTCCATCAACTCCAAAGAATAGAAGTGCTTTTTGGCCTTCTAGGTAGAGCTTTTTGAGATCAAAAGATCTTGGGTGGGGTTATGGGTGGTCAGTGGAGATTTTAGCGTGATCAAATTTGTTAATGAGAAAATCCCCACAAGTAGGATGTCAAGAAGTATGAGAGATTTTGGGGCTTTTATCCATCATCACTCTCTCCACGATAGCTCCTTGGTTAATGGTCGATTCACTTGGACTAATGGTCAGGATGTCCCTACTCTAAGTAGGCTAGATAGATTTCTTATGTCAACTTGTTGGATACCCACAATTCATTCAAGAAGCCCTTCCAAAAATTGCATCGAATCACTGACCGGTTCTCTTATCCATGTCCAAGTTAAATTTTGGTCATAGTCCTTTCTAGTTCAAGAATATGTGGACTCTTCACTCTTCCTTTAAGGATAACATTCAAATGTGCTAGAATGAGTATGTAGTTGGTGGTTGGAAAGGTTTCCGGTTTTTTAATAAGCTTCTATATATGAAGAAAAAGCTGATAGAATGGAACAAGGTTACTTTTAGGAGCATTAAGGATAATAAGCATAGGATTTGGGAGGAGATTGAGTAGCTTGATAAGCGAATGGAAGAAGATGGCTTTGAGGATGAGGAGTTAGCAATAAGAAAGCAATTGTTGTTGGGGGAGATGGAAGTGATTTTGAGGGGGGGAGAAATGCATTGGAAGCAAAAAGAAAAATGTAAATGGCTAAAGGAAGGGGATTAAAACACAAAAAAA
The DNA here is from genome assembly GCA_025762735.1 of Platanus orientalis. Classification (NCBI taxonomy): domain Eukaryota; kingdom Viridiplantae; phylum Streptophyta; class Magnoliopsida; order Proteales; family Platanaceae; genus Platanus; species Platanus orientalis. The sequence continues at coordinate 8,790 of JAOXJP010290423.1, read as the reverse complement.
AAAAAAAAAAATCATAAGGTGGCTTGTGGGAAAAAAAGGAAGAGTTGCATTACAAGAATGTATGTGGATGGGGTGATGACTGACGACATTGGAAAGATAAAAGATGAAGCGATTAAATTATTTTCATTCTTGTATGCAAAAGACAAAAAGGAGTTGTCTATTATAGATAATTTATTTGTCAATCGTCTTAAGGAGGAGAAAGCTACAGGTCTTGAATCCCCTTTCTCTGAAGATGAAGTAAATGAGGCAATTTTTAGCATGGACAAGCATAAATCCCCCGAACCCAATGGCTTCTCAATGTTTTTTTTATCAGGAATATTGGAAGGTTCTCAAGAAAGACTTGATGGAGGTGTTTGAGGAATTCCATGAAAGGGGCATTATAAGCAAAGGAATGAATGCTACATTCATTGTTCTTATCCTTAAGAATGAGGGTGTTATGAACTTTTTAAAGTTTAGGCCCATAAGCCTTGTAGGAAGCCTCTACAAAATCATCGCAAAACTGTTATCTATGCGGTTATGGAGAGTTATGGCAGTGGTAGTGTCCAGTCATCAAGGTGCTTTTGTTAAGGAAGGCAAATAACTGATGGTATCCTAATTGCTAATGAGATGGTTGATGAAAGAAGAAGAAGAAAGGAGTCGGGTCTAGTGTGTAAGATTGATATGGAAAAAGGCTTATGATACGGTGGATTGGGAATTTCTCCGATGGGTGATAAAAAAAAAAAAAAAAGGTTTGGGAAGAAGTAATAGACTGGATTATGGGTTGTTTAGATCACCCCCACTTTTTTTGTAATGATAAATGGAATGTCAAAAGTTTTTTCAGTTCCTCCCGAGGGATTAGACAAGGGGATCCCTTATCTCCCTTTTTGTTCACCCTTGTGACCCATGCTTTTAGTGCATTAATGTTTAAAGCTAAAGAGCAGTCATTTTTAGAAGGCTTGATAGAAGGAAGGGGTGGCCCCTCCATCTCCCATTTACAATTCGCAAATGATACCATTTGCTTCATTAATGCAAACTCAGATCAAGATTTTAAGTTGAAAGGTATCTTAAGAATTTTGAGTGCATCTCGGGCCTTAAAGTGAATCTCTCAAAATCAAGTATGGCGGCGATTGGGGTAGATGATTCTTTGATTTCCAGTTGGGCTGATTCGTTGGGTTGTAAATTGGAGAGGTGGCCTATGACATACCTAGGTATGCCCCTGGGGCAGAATGAGCATAATCCTAGATCCCTTTCTTTTTGGGACCCTGTTGTGGAAAGAGTCCTAACGAAGATGGCGGGGTGGAAGAAACCTTATATCTCTTTGGGAAGGAAGATCACATTGATAAATGTGGCTATGTCAAACATCCCTATCTATTATATGTCTCTATTTAAGATGCCAAGGAAGGTTAGGTTGGGGATTAAGAAGCTTCAGAGGGACTTTCTGTGAGAGGGGGGCATGTGTAAGAAAGATCATTTGGTCACATGGGAGGATGCATGTAGACCTAAGTAATGTGGTGGTTTGGGTGTGGGTCATGTGAAGGAGAGGAATTCAGCCCTTCTTAGGAAATGGCTATGGCAGTTTTCGTTGGAAAGGAGCAGCTTATGGCAATCTATTATTTGCAGCAAGCATGGGATGGGCTCTAATGGATTGGAATGCTCACAACGTATCTCACCTTCCATGTCCTTACTTTGGAGTTTGGAGAAATATTGTTCACATCGCTTCTTTGTTTCTCCCCTATATCCATTTTGTGGTTGGTAATGGAAAGTCTATCAAATTTTGGAAGGAATTTTGGTGGAGAGACTACCGCCTCTCCTCATCCCATTCTATACCTTTGTCTTTCTAACCAAAAAGAAGCCCTCATATTTGAGGTCATATCTCCATCCTTGGAATTTAACTTTCTCTAGGGATCTTTATGATTAGGAAGTTGATATGTTAGCTCCCTTGCTCTCAAGCCTTGAAGAGGTTTTTAACTCTCAACATATTGGTGACAAAAGGATGTAGATCCTTGAGTCCTCCAGCAAGTTCTCGTGTAAATCCTTCTTCAATGCCTTGCTTCCTTCTAATCATCTTGATCCAAGATTCCCCTTTAAAAGGATTTGGAAACCTCAAACCCCTCAGAGTTAAAAGCTCTTATAGACGGTTGTGCTTAACCGCATTAAGAACATGGATCTCATCCAAAGAAGAGGCCTCAAATGGCTCTTTCTCCAAATTGATGTATTCTTTGTGAAACAGAAGGAGAATCCAAAAATCACATTTTTATCCATTGCAAATTTTCCCAAGCTATTTGGGATCATTTTTCATACTTGCCAAGGCATGCTCGAGTTTGGCCAAAAGTATTCAAGGATTTCATTTACCAATGGTATAGTGGGGGTCATAGGAAGTCTTTTGGGACTGCCTTCTTCAAGGTGTGGTTTGGGGCATTTGGAGGGAGAGAAATCTTAGTCTTTGAAGACAAATTTCGATCTCCAAAGGAAGTGATTGATGCTATTATCAAAGAGGTAGGTAGTTGGTTGTTTGAAACCAACGAGTTTAAGGGGTTTCCTCTATCCTTCTTCCTAAAGGATTGGGTTTCTTCCCTAGCATGGCTCCCACCCTTGAGATGCAAATAAGTGTTAGCTTGGATTTCTCCTCCTCCTCAGTGTTTAAAGTTGAATTTTGATGGTGCTTCCAAAGGAAATCTGAGTTAAGCAGGTTTTAGATGTGTGATTCGGGGTCATTCTACTAAGGTCATCAAAGCTATTTGCGATTTTGCGGGCCTTTGGGTATTTGTGATTCCATTAAAGCCGAGGCAATCTCTTCTATTAGGGGGTTAGGGAGTTGAAGAAGATATGAGTTACAGACTTAAAGGACCAAGAAGAAAGACTTAAAGGAAGGAAGGATCCTCTCTGGTCAAAGTTCCACACACTACAATTTGACTTACCGGGCTGAATATGGATCTCATCAAAACTTGCAAGCAATTCAGTCGAAGCTAGAATCTCCCAATCATTGAAGTTGCATTTGGTTCAGGAAACTGTAACTTGGAATTCCAATTCCATTTTCAACTGTTTGGGTTGCAACTTAAGGGGTGAAACTGCAAGTTAATCGGTAGCAAAAGATATTAAAGAATAGGGTGATACAAAGACCCTAATGAACTCTGAGAACAACAAGGGAACAAAGACCTGAACCTCACAACCCTCCCTCATGAACCAACAAGCACAAAAAAACCAATGACCAAGTCAGCCCCAAAAAACTGAGCAGTTAAGCATAGTATTGAAGAGAAGTAAGTTGCTATAGGAAACTTTCGCTCGGCTATGCTGGATGCGAACTCTTTGTCTTCCAAGAGCAGAAGAGCCTTAATCTACAAAGACTTCTCTTGGCTAATTGCAAGTAGGGATTACCCACACCACATATGAATTTAGAGAACCCGGCAATGTCGGGTACATTAAGGACAATCGGCAACAGAGCAACTAGTATGGGCGATGGAGAGTTTATCCACGGCAGTGGATGAAGTTACCATCAAGTAGCTCAATGTTGACGACAGACAACTAAAATGAGACCACAGCCTAGTTTTTCTAACGACAAAAGAATACAATGAATTGGTAGATTACTGGAACCTCAGTCTAAAGGCAAAGATCAACCAGTTAGGGCAGCATCTGTCTGCGGTTTTCTTCAGGTTGCAAGAAGACTTTCACAAAGTGAAGGAAGGACTGTGGGCTTTTCAAAACCAGCTAGTGGTTCTATCGAAATGGGATGGGAGGATATCTCTGCACACAATTGACTTTCGATGGGTTACTTTTTGGGTTCTGCTTCTTAATGTTCGGTATAGACTACATACAAAGGAGGTTGCCAGACAACTTGCAACCAAAATGGGACACTTTGTCTGTATGGACTCATCGGAGCACATCCGAAATGCAGGCCCAGTCCTGCATGTAAAGGTGTCAATTCATATCATCTAACTGCTCATGACTGGTATCAAGGTAAACTAGAGGGGTCAATCGACTGAGACGGTATTAGTGCAGTATGAAAGGCTACCCATCTTCTGTTACAGATGTGGTATTCTTGGCCATGACTATACCGACTGTGGGAAAAAAAAGGTGAGCTGGAACCAAACAGAAGGAACAAGTATGGAGAGGTTGATGCATGGTGGCTTCCTGCGAGGTGGTTCCCCGTGATATCAACAACGTAACTCATGGTCATTCGATCCAAACCACCACAGCACAGGGAAACGGCGATTTCCATGGCAGCAGCCTCTCCGGCTGTTAACCCAGGCTGAGGAAACAGAGATGGAAATGATCCAGAACCCATATTTTGCCTCCCAGTTTCAGGGGCTTCATCGAGATCAGGGTCAGCACTGCCTGATGGCAGTGACAGAAGATGGAGGCAGTGCTGGTTCAACCCTTTTCTTCACCAGTGAGCTGCTGGAAGCCCAAACGCCGGCCATGCAAACAGGGTCTGATGCAATGCTGACACAGGCCAGGTCAACACATAAGGCATATCCCACAGTGAATCTGGTACACCAATGGCATGCAGGCGATAGCATGGACAGCTACACTGACATACAGCATGAGATGGAGGTGGGCCCACAAGCCATCGACTCTACAAGATTGCTTCACCAAGAAGGAACTCGAGCTCAACTTCTGGATTGAGGAAAGGGATGTATCGTTCACCACACTGGAACTGACACACCACGTGTCCCACCCATTGGAGTTTGGCAACGAAACCGCCCAAGCTCACAATCTCCAAACTGGCTGTAGTAAGGGTAAGCAACTGATAGTTGAACAGGAGATGATAGATAGCTCTACTCAGTGGACACAGGTAGTAGTGTGTCCTTACAAGGGTGGGCCTACTATCAAGGATCTTGATGAAATAACAAGCCTGACTTGGCAGACCCACAACTCTCCCACCCAACCCACAAGTCCAGTGACTCTCAAGTCAAATGAACATGAGCCGATAGTTAATCAACATCAACCTGTGCCAACTGCCAACAACTCAAAATCAGTCAGGGACTGGCAACACTCAGCAATGTTCAGTCATAATGGAGACGCCCCCTCCCCTGCAAGGCAGAATAAACAGTGATCGTTCAAGCCTGGAGAAATTCTAAGAAGTCAGCTCGTGCCCTACAGAAAGAGTGTCAGCTGGCTCCAAGTGGAACTGCTGATCCTACACCCACACCGCCCACAAGGAAACGATCCGGCTCTACTCCGGTAGAAAACCCCATAAAGAAACTGAGTACAGATGGCACCTGCGGTACACCAGGTACCCCAATTACCTTACTTTCTACATGATCTTTTGCATAATCTCTCTTTTCGAATGGGTATTGGCGCGGGATTGGGAAGTAGCATACCAATTCATTGAGTTGACTAGCTTAGAAAGAAGCAGACTGAAATGTGCACTCAATCACTCCCAGTGAGTCCACAAACCCCCCAACACTCATACCCTTCAAAAGAGCAACCATAAACAAACAAATAAGAGGGTTCTCATGGCTGTCCCAGAACAACCACGGGGTGTTCAATGAAAGTCCTCACCTGGCACTATCGAGATTGCGAGAACCCCTCTACAGTTAAGGCTATAAAGGAGCTTCTACGCTCCAAAAACCCACAGGTGGTATTCTTAGCTGAAATAAAGGGTAGTGCGCAAAGGGTGAAACATAAACTCCGTCTCAACAGATTTTGGAAAACTTAAGGTAGACACAGATGGCCTGGCAGGGAGAATTGTTATCCTTTGGCATATCTCGTGCCCTCTCGAAATTATTTCCACGACGTCACACTGGATATATGCACGTATTACTCCTTCTGATGGCAACCAACCTTAGTTTGGTATTTTCCCATATGGAAAACCTGATCGAGCTCTGAGACTCTCCTTTTTTAAAAATTTGGTCTCCTTGATTAGAAGACTTAGCGGTTCAGTTCTCTGTATTGGCGATTGGAATTATCTATGTGATCAAAGGGATAAATTAGAAGGTCTTCATCTGTCTAGTGGGGGATCTGAATTTTGGAAAATCACTTCTTGAAGCACGAGGGCTGTGTGATTTGGGCTGGCAAGGGCGGACGCGATTTACCTCGTCAAATGCACAGTGACTCTTGCAGCATTATAGAATGCCTGGAGAGGGCAGCAGCTAATCCTAGTTGGCAGTCCCAATACCCTCACGCCTACTTGCAAAACCTTATCTCTTCTGGATCTGACCATCTCCCTATCCTCCATGTAAAATGCTCACTCCTCTAAACCCTCCAATCGACCATTTCACTTCGAGTGGATGTGGACCAATTATGAGGACAGTGAAAGAATCATTGCAAACATATGGAATTGTTTTCACCAGAATTTTCGCTCCTCCAATATTCGTAACAAGCTATCTCAATTAATCCTGGCCATCCGGCAGTGGAAAAATACTCAGTTAGGTCCCATTAAGGTTCAGATTGAGAGATTAAAAAATCCGATGAGATGTCTTCTTAAGGGACATCAAACTAGGGAGAACCTCAATGCTATCAAACAAACCAATGAGGAAATGGATCAAGTCCTGACGGATGAAAAGATTATGTGGGCTCAAAAATTGATAATCAAATGGTAATGGTCAGAAGACCCATGAACAATGAACCGAAGAGCCACGAACTTCATCTCTATCCTCTGCACTGCTAATGGTCAGAAGATCTCTAAGGTAGCTGAGATTGCTGCTGAATTTGAGGCGTATTATCAAGAACTCTTCCAAACCACTAATCCCATCCTTAGTGATATTCATGGTTTTGGCAATCATACAACACGCAGACTCTCTCAAATGTCCACCAACTTCCTGGACCAACAGTTTACTTCTGATGAGATCAGAGCTGCAGTCTTTGGGCTAGGGAAACTTAAGGCTCCAGTGCAGAATGGTTTCCAAGCGAGCTTTTACCAACATTACTGGGAATTAGTTGGCCTTGAAGTTATCTAAATGGTACATCATTTCTTCCAAGGGAGATTCAACTTGGAAGACATCAATCACACTTTCATTGTTCTCATCCAGAAGGTGGCATCCCCTAAATATACCAGTCAATCCAAACCTATCAGTTTATGCAATGTGATCTGCAAGGTGATTGCCAAAGTCTTAGCCAATCATTTAAAGAAAGTCATCCATTATCTCATCTCGCCAGCCCAAGCTGCCTTTATCTTAGGTCGCCAGATTTCTAACAACATTCTAATAACCCATGAGATTCTACACCACATAAAACATCACAATTCGAGGGCCAAACTCATGGCTATAAAGATGGACATGAGTAAAGCATATGACAGGTTGAATGGGATTATTTGATTTGGATTATGGGAAAGATGGGCTTTAGCAATCAATGGCAGTTTTGGATCCGGCAATGTATTTTGACCACCTCATTCCCGGTTCTCCTCAATGGGTTGCCAGGTGCAAAATTCACTCCCTCTCGTTGCCTCCTACAAGGGATCCTTTATCCCACCTTTTTTTCTTACTATGTGCCGAAGGCCTGTCAGCAAACATTGAAAAAGTTGAACGGGATACAACCCTCAATGGAATAAGGATCCATAGAAGAAGTCCCTCAATCTCCATTTATTCTATGCTGACGATTGCTATATCTTCTGTTAGGCTGTTGATCGGGAAGGGAAGTGGTTCTTAAAGGTTTATTAGATTCCTTTCAAAAAGGCATTAGGACAATTGCTGATTTGGACAAGTCAGATATTTTCTTTTGCTCACAAACCCCAGATCTAACTTGTTAATATATTTCCTGATCTTTGGCCATCAGATAGGTAATTAATCCCAGGAAATATCTTGGGCTTCCATCTTCTATTGGAAGTAAGATGATCACTCTATTCAGTTACATTGAATCTAGGGCGGTGCAGAAAATCCAAAGATGGAAGTAACAGTTGTTATCCCTGTGATCTTGTCGTACACAATGGCATGTTTCCTCATTCCAAAAGCAGATTGCCATAGCAAGGATGGAAACCAAATAACCTTCCAGTGGGGTCAAAAAGAGTCCAAAAGGAAAACTCACTGGATGAAGTGGGACAGACGCCGCTGCTCAAAGTCTGATGGAGGGCTGGGTTTCAGAGACCTCCACCTTGTGAACCTAGCTTTACTAGCTAAAAAAGCATGGAGAATCATCTCTAGACCTAACTCTCTTTGGGCGACGGTTATGAAGTTTGTCTATTTTCCGAACAATCACTTCCTGCATTCCAAGGTTCCAAGCAACTGCTCATGGGGATGGAGAAGCATAGTCAGTGGGTTGGAAACTCTACATAAGAGGTGTCATTGGGTGGTAGGGAACAGAAAAATGGTTCAAATTTGGAGGGATACTTGGATTCCATCGTTCAAATTGTCATCTACCTCTACCTCTGTTGTCCAGTATCTCTAAAGTGAAAATTATTGACCCAGTGCTATGGGAATGGAATCTCAACCCCATCCCTGAATATATCAAGGCTGTAGAGAAGGGTGCAATTGGGTCTTATGGAAACAGTGAAACTCAATTGCTTTTTTCTGGGCATGTGCAAAAAAAAAATGCATATTTTGATCTCCTTCTATAGGCTTCTCAGGGACCTTGATCGCAACAGGAATCAGCGGCCCTGCATGAGGTTTTCTGGTGGTGTCCGCCTGCTGAAGGATGGATGAAGATCAATGTCAATGTCGCATGTCCTCCTAATCACCAAGTGACAGACTATGTTGCGATTGCACATGACAATAGGCGTAGGTGGTGTGGTTCGGTGTTGCTAGTAGGGGGGCGATTAACCCCTTTTGAAGCAAAAATGAAAGCTATTCACCTGGGGCTGCAGTTGGCTTCGCTTCTGCATGCTCCATTTGTCTAACTTGAATCTAACTCATTGATGGCAATGACTATGTTAAACAT
>JAOXJP010290412.1:0-18885 GCA_025762735.1 Platanus orientalis | reverse complement strand
GAAGTTGCCCTAAAAAGGGTGGGTATTTGGGGTGCCTAAAACCTTCTCCAAATTCAATTAAACAACTTACCCTTTATCTTAGGAATGTAGACCAGTTTTGAGAGTTTAACACTTAGACCTTCGGGTCTAGACTACTCCCATTCCCCGAAGGGGAGAACCGATGTCCACCTTCATCGATTAATCCCGAGTTGGTGGCGACTCCTGAAAAAGCCTAATCCCCAGGGTTAACAACCCCCCTTCACGTGTTGACGATCATGCCAAAGTGTGGCTCGGAACCACAGGCGGGTAGGGGAATCCGAACCCCCCCAGACCTTGATGTCCACAATAGGTATATCATCATACCTAGCAACAGACGAGTAAGAACCTTCAACAACACGAACCTTATCCTTTATGAAACTAACATGATAAGACGTAAAGAGGGAAGACATATCGGTCATGTGATGAGGAGCTCCTAAATCAATGATCTAGGAACTCTAAGAAGTGAAAGTTGATGTTGATAAAGCTGATGCAGATGTACCTGAGTTTGAAGATGTAAATGATGATGTGGGGGTTACTAAAGAAATCTTAAGCTAAGAGACGGACAACAGAAGACCTCAATCTCCCCCCGAGATAAACAACCATTTGATGGAGTTGGAGTATTGTGAACTATGAATGCAAGCTGTGTAGGCTTCACTGTGTTGATTTGTACTTGAGAGGGATTGCGAGAGAGAGAGACACGCTGCCCATATCACCTTTATACTATTTACACAAGGTCTGAATATTGCCAAAATCACTTTTATTTATTTCATCCACTGTTTTTTTTTTTTTTTTTTTTTTGAGGTTTGGCTCTCTTCTGACATATTGTATATGTAACAGTTGCATTACTAACAACCATGAGCAACACACAGACCACTCCTGGCCTTCCTTACTAATTTTAACACAATTGGGTTAACTTCCTGACACCACATGACACCTTAGTGTCTCGGATCTACACAAGCCAAACACACATAGGCTAAACACTCACAATCCACATTCCATACAAACATTCTTGCCTCAAACAACACCACAATGATTTGAGTTCGACTACAGACATCAGACGTTAGTCAACAGTATTCGGGAAGCACAGGCCAAGAGCACTCAAGTTGATTTGAGCCCCATAAACTTATTTAATGCTCAAATTGATTTTAGAAATGTGTTCTCCACCCAAAAATGACTAGCCCTTTCAAATTTTATCGCAAACCAACATTTGGGAAAATTTTTATGAATAAAATGGAAAAAAATTTAACGTTTAGACATGCATACGTCGTTTTTTCAGCCAATAATCAGTACGTGACTTCCACAAATCTTTATCAAATTAATTCAAACAAGATGCAATACCTTCCTTTGGAAAAAAATGACTAATCATTTTGAATCAAACTCCAAACAACGAATCTAATCTGATTTGATCTATCAATTCAATCAGATTTGGGTCTTTTGAGTTTTCTTGATGAGGACATCAGGTCCAGGGGTACTTTTCAAACATACCAGGGGCGTCACAGGAGAGATGGACCAGTGCTGTGGTTCGAGTAGGGGGCCCACATGTAATTTCAGGCCCGAGAGACTTTTCTTTCATGTTTAAGATTCATTTTTATTAGTTAGTAGTTGTTTCTTTTATTTGCTATACTTTTATTTATGTCTCTTTGTAGGGGGGTGCATATGTGAGGGTATTTTGGTCCGAAATTGTCTGATGAGGGTTATTTATGTTTAAACGTTGTTTGAGGGGTATATTTTGGGATATTTGCTTTTGTTTGGGGTTGTTTTGGTCCAAAGGGACCTTTTATGTACAACCCTAGGCGTGGGATGCTCTATATGAGCAACCCCATGCCCCTCTTTGTTTTCCATGCAATAGAATTTGAAAATTTTCAAAGTGTTATTCTCTCTTTGGTTCGGTTAGTACTTGAGAACCCTAGAAAGGGACTTGGATCTTTCCAAGTTTAACAGTGGTGGTGGAGACCAATCCCTTCCCTTTGGGTTAAAAGGCTCTTCTTCTTTTTACTCTTCTCTATTTTATCACTTTTGCAATTTTCCTACGAGCTGTATAATTTTTCCAACTCCAAGAGATTGATTACTAGCAGCTCAGGGAGGGCTTTTTGAGGTGGTTCGAATCATCCCGGGTGTGTACAAGAGCTGGGCAACACCTATAGAAGTGGAAGACTGAAGAAAATTTCAGTCCTAAGATTTTCTTAGGTCCAGGCTGCACACATTCCAATTCTGGGCAGATTTCGGCTCCCCTTTATGGGTTGGTTTTATTTGAATTTTGCATGGACTGTGGTGACAAATCTTTGCTGGACATCTCAAGGGTTCCATCCATCATAAACTCCAGGTGTTATCTTTAATTTTCTGCACTTCTTTGAATCCCTATTTGAGTAGTGTTGTGGTAGATTGTGTTGGCACATCTTGGAACTGTTGGGTTAATTTTTCTGGGTATTTTTAGTACTTACATCCCCTATTTTGTGGGGGTAAACATCCCTAACGTTGCCCTCTTTGACCCCTTTACAAAACCCCATGATTTAGTTTCCCAATCCTTACTGTTTGACATACTTGAATTTTCCTGCACACTACATGTTTGGCATAATTCCTAAGATGCGTGCTTGCTAGATTTTTTGTTTGGACAGCCCCTAGCAACCTTCCAACTCTTGGAAAAAGGTCCATGAGGGATATATATCACCTTGGATCAAACTTTAGCATGTTCTTACCTTGTCCTATGTAATTGTACCTAGTAGGCATTCCAAATTTCTAGTTTTACACACCCAGAATTTTTGGACAGTAAGCATATTTCTAGTTGTTCCCTAATTTAGTGGATTATTTTAAGCATATTAGTTAGGTTTCTTTTATGTCTTTACTTTGTTTGCTTTAACTCTTATATTGCACATCTACTTTAAATTGGAAAACTACCTAGTTTTATTTGTTTTGGTGTATACTAGGAATCTTGGTTATAGTGTTATATTCACTCATGATTCTATGTTTAATCTCTTATTGCACACATCTCACCTACCTACATGCATGCTGCATCACTTCTTCACACAAAATTTGAAATAACACAATCTATGCATACAAAAATTGGAAAAAATTGGCACAATAACCAGAAAGTTGAGATCTATCGAAGCCCTAACTTTTCCATCGAGGGCGTTGTACGATCCTGCTAACGTCAGCATACGGCCATGTTGGCGCCAACATTTCTCAGTGTCGCAGACACTCCCAATCACTCCTGATAATTCTCAATCACTACTCACCTACTCTGATACCAAGTTGGAGAAGTTGAATACACTTGCAAATTATAGTAAGAAGAAGAAGAGGAAGAAGAAGAAGAAGAGGAGAGATGGATACAAAATTGGGAAAATCGTATTTGAGTATCTTGTTTCTCTAAACGTGTGTGTGTGTGTAGAGAGTTGGTATATCCTTGGTGTGGTGTACCATACAAATACATGTATACAACCAATGTGACCATACTACCTCAGTACATTGTATCTCAACAGTGCATGCATCTCTTCATTGAATGTGATATTACACACATGGTGATACTTAATTACTGGGTAAGGAACATGGTCTAAAAGCAAGATTCTCACAGCAAGCTTTGATGTTTAAGTGATAGTCTTATCTTGAGAGGGTGTTGGATATATTATTGAGAAAAACGGCAAGGGTGTTTTCCTCTGCACCAACCTTGGATGGGCATACCACCTAGGTTAAAACGAAACTATATTTAGTGATCTAAACATCTGACCTATAGAGATAATTCTCAAATGTTTCCAGAATTTAATATCATCTTTTCAAGAGGCTGTGGTTAGGTTAGTGCATTTGTAGGTTGTGAAGACAGAATTCATTTTCAGGTCTCTTCTGTACAGAGCAGAGAGGCTTGACCATTGAAGCAATGATATTTCCAGTTTTTTACTGTTCTAGTAAATGGGGATAAATTTTGAATTCTACTAATATACTTTCATTAGCTTCTGAGGTATTATGAATACTAATAAATGAGACAATGATATGATATGGTAGGGTTAAGGTATCTGAAGTAGATTAATTAATTAGTAGATTGTGTCTCACACATATATTATCCAGAATCAGTCTAGGGAAAAGGGTCGCATGTGTAGGCTGAAATAAGGGCTAAAAAAAGGCTGATTGGGACTGAATAGTGGTAAGGTCAGAGACTCAAATCAGAGTATTCGTGGGACTGGTTAATAGGGAAAACACTATAGGTTTAATAGGACACAAAACAAGGGACTGATTAGGCTAATTAAGGGAGGCAAGGAGGCCAAAATTATGGACTGAATAAAAGCAGACAGAGGCTGACTCATGGGAAAGAAGTATGGGCTGGACCGAGGCTTAAAACAATGGAAGAAAGGGGACAGAATCTGGTCCAAGTCTGGGACTGTTGTGTGGCCTAAACAGCGGGGTTAGATAGGGGTTTAAAGAGAGAATTTCAGGCCCAATATGAGGGGGTTTCAAACAGGGTTAAGGGCCTTTTATTAGGGACTGTTAAAAGGAAGAACAGTGCTGATTTTGGTACAGGTTTGGGACGGGTCTAGGGGCTGACTGAGGTAAGATAGTTAAAAGGAAACAGTGACAGGGCTGCTGCAGGGTAGGATTAGGTTCTAGGTGCCTTCTTGACTGTAAAACAGAAGAGAAATAAATATTAGATCTTATGACAGGAGGGAATAGTTTTGTGGGTTCAAGAGCACTGATCAAGACTGGTTCTTGATTGAAAATTTCGAAGTTCTTGATTGCAGAAAATTGAATCAGCAGGCAAGAAAGAAAGAAAGAAAGCATGAAATAAGAAAAAAGAGAGAAAGTAGGGACCACCTACTCGTGGAAGGAGAAGGGAGAAAAGAGATAGAAGAAAAGGAAGTAAGAGAGTAAGAAGGAAAGAGACTTGCTCGTGGGAGGCTAAAAGAATGGAGGAAAGGAGAGAGAGGATGAGGGGAGTCCACAACTCAACCCACAAGAGGAGAGGTAAGTTGGGGCAACCCACCACACACCACGTGCAATTCAAATTTTCAAATCATAATTCAACTACTTTTATTCAAATTGTTGGAGCCCTTTTTATAGGCTTAGAATGACAACAAAATGAAATCCTAATCCTAATCAAACTCCTAGATTCTAGGACTCTCAATTTAAATAAACTTCTTAACTCTACAAGCTTCTAAAAACAAGAGTCCTACTAAAATAAAAACTTCCTAAAAAGATAAGATTCTAGTCATAAAAGACTCCTAAACTTGCTAACTTATGGGGCTGTCACCCTGTCGACCAAGGTTGTTGGGCCTCACTTGGATTCTAGAGGACTCCAATAGTACCTCAATTTGTGAGCTGTACGACTAGCTCATGTAGACCCCAGTTCTTGGACTTTAGTCCAAAATAGGCCAAAACATGGCTAGTCGTGCACCTCTAAAATCCCTAAAATTTTGGCAACTCTTGCCTTGTTACATCAGGATCCCTAAATAACCCCTTGGCCAGTAAAAGGCCTTCTAACGACTTGGCCTATTGGCCCTGTTACAACTCAAATCTTAAGGCCTAACCATGGTCTTTAATTTCTTTTTGCCAACATGATATGCTCCCACATCAATATACCTTTAAAAAGCTCATAAATAAATAATAAAGAAAAAGCGCACAGTACATATTGATATTGATTTTGTCCAATTTTAGAGACACGGATAATTATAATTTGTTGTGGGTAGGGACACTATTCCCAATGTAATAACTTCTATACAAAATGCTGACATAGATACAAAAAAAGGGTTCGAATTGCATCTACTAATATCACAAAAAATATTATTAAATACTTCCACGAGAAGGTTTTATCGAAAATGTCAGGAAAATTTGAGAAAACAACAAATATATATATTTTTGTTTCAACCCTACAACATTGAAGGAATAGGAAAGGACCATATAGAACTAGTTTAATATGTACAGCGAACTTGGTCTACAAATAGATAATCAAATTGGATCAATTATAGCCAATTTTGGTCCACTTAATTTTATTGGGTACAAAAGATGTTATTCTTCACATCTATACCAGGGAATTTGATAATTTATACAAAACAATCATGGTAGTTGATACTTCATAGACTTAATATTTGCATCTTAGCTGCAGCTGATGTATTAAAGATCATTTTCATATCGAATCTTTAGAATGTCCTAGCACCAGCATTTATGACTGAGTAGAAACTTTGGGAATGAACAGGTTCAAAAGGCTCAAGCACTTTGGATGCAGAATCAATCGATTTTATTCCTGACCAAGTGTTGGAGGAAATGACAAGATGCCAAAGTAGAAACTTGTATTGAAACAAGCTTGATAGAAACATCTAACAGACTAGGAGAGTCAGCCTAATGCAGTATGACAGAGACTTCAATTTACAACCAACATTCAAGAGACAAATGTCCCCTCTACTGCTTCATCATGTAAGTATTCTATGTAACATTTTATGGTCATGGCATTTGTAACATGGTACTATATTTTGAGAAATTAGTGAGCCAAAAAGCTGAGATAGGAAATTTTTTTTGAGCTAATTTGTCTCTCTTGTGGATAAACTGTTTCCTGTGATAGATAGTACATTATATTGACACTGGTTTTTCCCAGGTTAATAGATCTGTAATTCCAACATCTTCTCTCATATTTTTAATTCGAGATAATCCAAAAAAATAGTACTGGATGGATGATCCCATTTGGTCCAATTGTTTCCTTTAAGGCTTTGATAAAGTGATGCTAGTAGTCAATGAAAAGGTTTATAGACAGTTATGATCATCTGATCAATTTGGTTCTATGAGCATCTTCATCATGTGGATAGTCATTGTATAATGTATGATAAAGGGGTTTTTGTACAGATCCCCTTAGGTTTTGGCATGCTATATATTTTTTCTCCTTGCTGTCTAGTCATTTACAGATATCCACCTACAGAATTTAGATACCTATAGATTTTCCCAAAGCATATAATACGCAGCACTGCAAATTTTGTTATTGTTGTCCAAGTAGCATAGAAAATTAGAAATAACCCTGTGGCTTGGGACTTCCACATATGACATAAGCAGGCCATTTTACCATTTTCACTATTAATACTCAGTTACCATTTGATAAGGAGTGGTCATAAAAGGGTTAGATTGTTTTTTGTTTTTCGATCACGGTTGAAACCAAATGTTAAAAGTTATATTTTCACATGTCCAACTTTGACTTTAATAATGACATTCTCAACTCCATGATCTGAGCATGTGAGAAATTTCCAAGGAATCTAGGTAATGTAGGGTGATTTTTTTTTTGGGTAAATAAAAAATGTAGGGTGATGTTTGTGAAATATGAAAATGCAGGGAATATATACAAATTGCAATTTAAGCCATGGCATCAATGTGAAAGGCCACCTAATGATAACCCATCATTTCATGACTGAAAAAGAAATGCCAATAGATATTTCTGGATAATGTTAGATTTTGTGCACGACTTATACCATCCATCTATGTTGTAAATGGCTTACCCACTAGTTCATGGATTGGGATCACTACCCTTGATAGGCTAGAGGACAGTACTAACTTCCCAATATATGAACCTTTTCCTGAGTGGTAACTTTATTTCTGGTTTAAGCTAAATCAGAAGGTTCATATGATTTTGTTGTACTGGTATATCTAGGATATGGCCCATTGAAGAGGTGACTCAATAATTGAATGTTTCAGATGGATGTGCTGCCTGTTCTTGTTTAAGCTCTTGAGATAAGGTCCACTGAAGATACAACAGTTCCATCATATAACAGTCTTGTTGAGAGTCACTTTTTTATGATCTGTACTTCCTACTCTGTGCTACATTGCTACTTTGCCCGTGTCGGTAACCCAGGAACTGTGACGACTGTCTGCTGTTGGTAATCTTGGTCCTCTTGGAGAGTAAAAGGAATTTGCTACTTACATGGGTTTTACTTATTTATTTTCATCAATTTATAGCTACATTAATTCAATTATTTGATTGTTCTGTAACTTAGCTGATAGTTACTGACAACTCAGCTCTTGAAATAGTTTTGACCATCTGTTATACAACTTCTAGCTGTTGGCAACTTGGCATATATTTTTTCAATTGTACAATAGAGTTCAGTACTGCAGTTGATTTCTACTTTTGACAGTTCAATGGATCTGTTCTTTGGACTGAAAAATATCGTTGGTGGGGTCATTCAATTATATGCTAAGACCATGTTCCATGGCTCTCCAAAATCCTCATACTTTGATTGAATTTCACAGTTTGCACCCGGGTTTTTTCTGGTCTCATCTTGTTTTTATCAGATCAGACAGATGTTGGAATCATATCAATGATTAAGATGTTTTAGTTCTCAAATTTCATGCCAATGCGGCTTTATGGCTTGATTGAGTGGTAGCAGGGTTATAAAATCGGACCGAGTTTAGACATTGAGTCGTATAACCAAAAAACCGGAGTCTGTCTTTGATCCTTGCTCAACACACACTGCTGAAACTCATTACTGGCTTGCCTGATCCTAATTATCCTATGGAGAGTTGTGGTTTAATGATTTTGCTTATCTTTATTGACGTACAAGTTGGGTACGGAGGTGGTGTTGACGTCGTCTACGGAAAGGACAAGGTCATGGTGCACGAGTCGGCCGTCATGGTCCCAGCCTTCCCCTTGCTAGCATCCTCCTATGTGGGTTGGCGGGTCTACACGTGAGAAATGTGAGACCGACTTAAAAAGAGAAAACGAGAGTGTGGTCAAGATTCAGATTGGTGGTTGGAAGGAGGTTTCCCGCGCATTCACCGACTAAAGTAGGCGCCGACTTATTTGAATCGAGAAAGACGTGGACCACCTGTTCAACACACGTGGATAAAGCAACCAATTGCTTTTTATACACGTAGACGCAACACTTGCCTGAGCTTTAGTTGGGCCCCACCACACGAGTGGGGTATGGGTAGCAGCTTCCAGAACAAGCCACATGCCCACGTTCATCGACTCAAATCAATTTTTTTTTAAAACCCATCACTCGTTAGGTTCTCTTTGTGAAATTCTTGGTTCGAGAGGACCTCTTGACATCCTCTTTTGCTCTTTTTCCTTGTTTGATTTCTTGAATTCGTCGTTGAGAGAGAGATGGAGATGGAAGAAGAGGGATGCCAGACACCGAAGCATGGAGGGTGTCGAATTCCGGTGGCTTCGGTGTGCCCGCCGCCTCCAAAGAAGAAACCGGCTTGCGGGAAGAAGAGAGACCCGCCGAAGAATGGGTATTTCCAGCCACCTGATCTTGAAGTTCTATTTGCAATGGCGCCAATACGGGAAACTTGGGCGTAGCTGCCGGAAGATGGGAGAGGAAAGGGGGGTTGGCTTAAGGCTCTTGCCATTCTTTTCAGGAATATTTTGTAGATACTGTAACTGTAATTTATTACTGTCTGTTTTCTTTTAATGAAAGACCTGCGATGTTGTAAGTTCTGTTAAATATATAATGCAGAAATATATTCGTTCGTTAAAGTTGCTTCCTTTTGTGTTCTTGTGGGTTTTATACCCAGTAACTGTATTTTGTAATCTCTCTCTCTCTCTCTCTCTCTCTCGCCCGGTGCAACCATGCCCTCCAATCACTGCATTTCCCACACACAGAGAGAGAGAGAGAGAGAGAGAGAGAGAGTTTCTTAGGGGTATCAAAGCAAGAAGATTCCTATTCCGAGCATCTGCTGGGGATTCGCATATGCCATCCTTGGCCCATTCGCGAGGAGTTGGGTTGTGATGCCAAGTTGGACCGCTTTCCCTGAGTGCCGCGGTGCGTACTGCGCACTCTTTCGCTTTGAAGAGAGATGACCTGGGTCTCTCTGTCTCTTTTCTATGAAAGAAGCTCGTTTTGTGAGCCTTTTGGTTCCCTTTCAAGTTTATCCGATTTTGTTTTATTTTATTTCCTTTCTTTTGTTTACATTCTACCAATACTGCGTGCTGCTGACCCAATTTCTCAAGAAATAATGGAACAAGGGAGGGAGAGACAAAACTTAATTTCTTCCCGTTCCTAATGGTATCCTCAATCAAACAGGCTGCAGGGGTATGATTCCATTTGACTAACATATCGGGAGACTGGATTTGGATTAGGTCAGTCAATTAAGTCAGGTTGGCCTGAAGCCTGACTTGACCGGCCAAAAAGTTGGATAGGCTGGGTAAGTTGAGTTTTGGGTTGGGTTGGCTTTGGACCCAAATATTAAACCTGAATTAATTTTTGGATTGGGTTCAGATCCAAGTTATTTCAGTCCATTGCTTGACCTGAAGTGAATAAAGCATGAAATCAGCCCAAAACCAGTCTGAAACTTGAAAACATGATTTTTTATAGGTTTATTTTGGATGGTAAAAAATTGTTTTTAAAGTTCTAAAACTTATATCAATTTGGATGATGAAAATGTAAAAGGGTTTGATTGTTAGAATAGAACAAATAAATTTAGAACATTTACCAACAAACATTATTTTGGTTAAGGGCATAACATTTTTGTATTTATATGTCTCAGACATACGGGCTTGGACTGGGGTTTTATACGGCTCAGGTTAACTCTTGTTCGGCCTGATTGACAAACTTAATTTAAATGGACCAAAGTAATATATAAGGAAAGAGGAGTTGATTTAGATTAAGCCAGGTAGTACTCAAGGAACGAGGATCATCTGTCTCTGTCAGGCCCTTAGAGCTACCTAATTAGTATGGTTTGGCTTGAGCATTTATAGGTGCGTAATTTAAAAAAAGGGGACATGTTCGTCCATAAATTTTTCTGTCCCCATACACAAAGGCTGGGGTGTATACTACATAGAGTTAAAACTGTAAAAGAACTATTCAAATGAAAAAGTAGGTGCCTAAAAGAGGCATCAAATTCAAAAAAAAAAAAAAAAAAAAAAAAAATCATTTCTCAGCCTACACTCCAAATTTGGTAGGACAACTTGCAGAGTGCCAAAAGTAAGAATGGCATTAAGGCTGACACATCAGTGCCAAAAACTGAAAAGCATCCCCCAAAAAACTGTATATCACCTTTTTAGTGCTGCTGTGTCAGCCCTAATGTCATTCTTACTTTAGGCACTCTACAAGTTGTCCTATAAAATCCTGCCCAACTGTTATAGAGAATTACTGGTGTGTTAACCCCGACCTCATCTATGCAAAGAGGATTGGGAACACACTCCTTAACTAAAGCTAACCACCACCCCCTGTCAGGGCACATCAGCGGTGAAAAGTGATATGCCCCCCCCCCCCCAAAAAAAAAAAAAAAAAAAGAAAAAAAGAAAAAAAGAAAAAAGAAGAAGTGTAAAACACTTTTCGGTGCTAATGTGTCCCACCCTTGTTAGGGGGCAGAGGTTAGCGGTTTTTATGAAGCGTTCACAAACCTACCTCCGATCTATGATGATTATTGACCGGTACAAACTAGGTGCTACTTTTGGGAACTAACAATTTACATGGGATTTATAAAGTAACAGGCACTATGTTTTTTCACATTGTTTGATCCTGATCAAACCAGGATTGAAAGCATATTATGAGTGATGAAACATCATTTTACAAATCCTGATAGTTTTCTTTGGTTGTAAATTAATCAAAACATTGTTGGGTCATGTTATGATTTTGCCATGTGGAGCCAAGCTTATTAAGTATAAAAGTGTAGATGGTTCTAGAAAATTCTAGGATATGGTAGAAGATCCTAGAAGGTTTTAGAATAGTTTAGAGGCTTCTTGAAAGTTTCAAAATAGTTTAGGGTTTTCTAAAGAAGTCTAGAGGTTTCAAGAAAGTTCAAGAGAGCTGAGGAGGATATAGAGAGTTGTAGACAAAGTTATAGAACTTTCTAGAGTTTTTTATTTGAAGAAATGAGAAAATTATTCTAGAGAATCTAAAATGATCACAACCATGGAATTCTTGACACTCGTAACCATCCTAAGCCAACAAGGGGGTCTGGGGGCCTATGTAAAGGGGTGACCCACCCTCATTTGGAAAAATAACCTCAAGAAGCTCAAAGCATCATACATTCCATCCTTGAGGGAATACAAATCATTCTTTTTTTATTTTTTATTTTTTTCTTTTTCCCTTCTTTGAGTGTGTTTTTAATTTGCTTGATACTAAGTGAGAGTTTGGGTATAAGATTGACTCATCTATAAGTGAGTAGTCAAGTGTTGCACAGCTTAGGTATTGATGGAGATTAAGTTTGTAATATCATGCTAAGAACATGAACGAAGAGGTAAGTAAGGGGAAATATATATGGTAGAAGGAAATTAATCATACGAGTTGTATTTTTAGTCATCTTAACTCAAATATACATTTTCTTGCTCGTTTATTGCATTCATTTGTTAATGAGTTTGGCGTATGGGGTCGCGGGTGGGATGACAAAGATATTTTAAATTTTTGATATATCAATTATAGAAGGCAAGAAAATCTAAGAATGTTTGTGAATCAATAGTCATTAGCAGTCCGTAGAGACCAGTGATTCACTACCAATTTTAGATTGATATACTTCATTTTTATTTATTTATGATATAAAAATGTTTTCTTCTTTAAGTTGAAAAGGTCATAAATTCATTTTTACTAATTGTATTTTTTCTTTTAATGTTCAAATTTATTTTGTCTACTACCTCCCGTGCATCGCACGGGTTTTTCGTTAGTGGTGACTACACTATGCAAACTGACTATATTTCTGAGGGCAATGGCAAGTACCGCTTTTTGAATTCATCGAACAATGATCAGTATTAGAGCTATAGATTTATAATATATATATTTTCCTTATAACAAGTTTTCTTATGTATTTTTTTATCCTTTTTTTTATACATTTTTTCTAGTGCAAAGTTTTATATCATATTTTGTCTTATTTTAAGAAAATATAATTATATGATTAAAGAATAGTTTTCGTTTGTCATGTTCAAGTATACATGAAGCATGACTTCTCTATGTAACTTCTTATAATTGAAAATGTACAGACTTTACCAATCGAACAATTAACAACTCATATATATTGATATCTATTTTCTTCAGGACCCATTCAAACAAGATATTTTCACATGGTAGTTGGGCTGGTCATCTAGAGCCCAATAAAAAAATAGATTTATTGAGACTGATTTCTTATGATATTGCACCTTTTTAAGGTTGGATAAGAATAAGTTTATCTTGGGGCTCCACCTTTTATTCCAATATAATTTTAATAATGGGTGGTCTTATATGAGACACATTTATGTAACAAAGGTAATGAAGCATAGCACACATGGCTTATATAGAGGATAGCCTATCAATCCATTGTATTAACTATGGAGAATTGCTTCCCTCCATATAACAAAGGAAACGTAAGGGGGAATTATGTAGGGGAAAGGATTCACACAATCTATGTATGACCCACCATTTTTTCCAATATGCCAAAGGTTAAAGCAATGAAACCCTGAAAATAATCTAATATTTTTTGATATCTTATTTTTGGAACCCAATAGATAAGCAGGCTTAACCCACTTCATACATATATATGAATAAAGTGAATATTATTGTGTGATATCTATTTATTCAGATTGAAAATGAATGGTTTTGGTGTGATATCCATCAATTTAGATAAGATACATGTTTCATGTCAACAAAGACAATGAAACCTTCTTGCTAACTCCATTGAAGTGATCATAGTGATCTTTTGTTCCCTTTTTAATTTCATACTTCAAACCTTTTTATCTCTTAGAAAATCAATTATAATCATGCAGTTTGAAACCAATAACCCTAGCCCTTTTTTGTGTGAGAATTTTTGTTTGATTAAGATTGCCAAAAAAAAACTTATTTGATTAACTTTTTTTGAAGGAAATTGTTCTCTTAAATTAGAATAATCTTAATAATAATTTAGATTAAAAGGATTCGAAGTAGCCCTAATTTATTTTGCAAGAATATCTATTTGATTAAAATGGTTAAAAATTATTTGTTTGATTAACTTTGTAATTTAGGCCAAGTTACATTAAATTACTTGGAGCGGTTGGACCAAAAGAAGAGGCCCAAACCTTGGGCTTGAGATGAAAGTTTTGCCATGTGGTTGGACTGGGTTGTGGGTTGACCCGTACAACTAGTGGAGTTTGGTGGAAACTATAAATTAAATTTAGTTTTTTTTTTTTTTTTGTTGCCTTTATAGTTTTTCTCTATTTTATTATGGGGGAGAACCTTGCATTTTTGTCAAGTTCTAGGAAAAGAGTACTTTATTTGGGAATATCAGGTTTGTCATGAGAAATGTATATTTTATCATTTTTTGTAAAAAAAAATTTAATGCTTTATCTAGTTTCTATGTAAAAGACTTAGCTAATTATATGAAAAGTAATATCTTTTTGGTGACTCTCTTTGGTGTAAGAAGACCACAAGTTGTGTGTGTATTCTTGGCTGAATGTTTTTAGTCCAAGAACTTTGTTTCCTTGGCTCCCTTTGATGGTTTCCTCTTTTTCTTTAACAACTTTTCTTGATCTTTTCCAAGTGCAAGAATGGGCTCCAACTAAATACAACTGTGTTTGTGTTCTCTAGCACTAAGGAGTAGGCTTGGTTTTTACAAAAATACAGTAGGCCCAACTATGTCAATTGGTATCAGAGCTCAAATATAGGCCTCGTTCCATTCATGGCTCTGCAAAATCGTGGGCATAGAAGAAGTTTGGTTGAATAAGACATCATTGTTGTAGATTAACAAGAGGAATTAACACAACTTCAACGGCAAATTGAGATTATTACTTAGTCATTACGCAAATAAAACTCCAACCCATGTTGGTGACAATGATGGGTTAGAGAAATTATTTGAAAATCTTTTTCATAACCGTGCTTCATTTTATGAGCTTGCTATGAGGGAAACTAGAATATGGGATGAACATAAATGGGATGGTTGATTTAAAATTGAAATATCCAAGTTTAATGGTGGATCGTAAACTTAAGAATTCTTTGATTGGTTTTCCTCTATTGAATGAATACTAGACTTTAAAGATGTTCTTGATAATAAAAAGGTTAAATTGGTAGCTTTAAGGCTAAGAGGAAGAACATTCACATGGTGGGATGAACTCTTGTTGATAAGAAAACAAAGAGGCAAATAACATGTCACAAATTTGAAAAAAAATGATGAAGATGATGAGGGAATTTTTTTTGGACAAATAACATGTTACGAAGGGAATTTTTTTCTTTAACTATACTCAAACCATGTATCAAAAATTGCAAAACCTTCATAAAAAAAATAAATTTATTAATGACTACACTAAGAATTCTATCAATTGTTTTCTTGGACTGATGTAATTGAAAATGAAGAACAAAGAGTGGCGCGTTATATTGGAGGTTTAAGATAGTCCATTTAGAATATGCTTGGCCTTTATACTTCGTGAACTATTTTAGAGGCTTTTCAAAGAGCTTTGGCTGTTGAAAAAAAAAAAAAAAAAAAAAAAAAAAAAAAAAAAAAAGGGCAAGATGGTGAATGTGCTGGATTTTATCAAGAGTACGAAGTTATACTACAAGAAATATGATAGTGCAAAGTACTACTATAGCCCAAAACCATGTGACTACCCAAGGCCTCAAAGAGGAGGTTGTGTAGTACTTATGGGCCGTCCAAACATTACTATACAAGGTAAAAATTCTTAAAATAATAGGACCATTCATTGTTTTGATGTTGTAAACTGAGGTATTGATCAATGTGCATGGAATGCCAAAAAACTATTACATAGGAAGAAAAATAACTCTTAATTAAAAAAAAATGAAGAAATGAAAGAAGTGCAAGAAGAAGATATTGAAGATGATGTTGTTATATAAGGTTATATAGGAGTATCACTTGTAATATGAAAGAATCATTTTACTCCAACACAATAATTGCAAAAAGATTGGTTATGCACTAGTATTTTTCACCCACATGTATTGTTCATCGCTGAGTGTGCAAGGTCATCATTGATAATTGCAACTATGAAAATGTGGTTTCTAAAGAGTACAAAATATACTTACAAACTTGCTTTGGCTTAAGAAGAGAAATGAAGTGATTGTTAGTAAATGTTATCTAATCTCAATTTCCATTGGTAATCATTATTCTGATAAGATCATATGCATTGTGGTAGCCATGGATGTATGCCCTATTCTTTTAGGGAGAATATGACAATATGATTGCAAAGTAATTCTTGAAGGGTTAAAAAAGGCCTACACTTTTTGGAAAGGTAATAAGAAAATGATCTTAGTTCCAACTAAGGAAGAAAACAAACTCAAGCCTAAACTAGAGGAGGGTAGTAATTTTTTTTGTCTATGACTGAGTTTGAGGAAGAGTTAGTTAAAAGTAAGGTGTTTTCTGCATTGATGGTTTGGAGTGAGTCTTTAGTTGAAGCCACACCCATAGAATTTCAACAAATTTTCAAAGAATTTGAAAATGTCATGTCAATAGACTTACATTTAGGCTTGTCTCCAATAAGAGATATTCAACACGAAATAAACTTCGTTCTAAGATCAAGTCTACCAAACAAGCTTACTATAAGATGAATCCTAAGGAGCATGAGGAGTTGAGTAGGCAAATCAATGAGTTGCTAGAAAAAAAAGGGTTACATTAGGAAGAGCCTATGTTCATGTGCAATGCCTGCATTGTTAGTTCCAAAGAAAGAGGTCGTGGCTCATGTGTATAGACAGTAGGGCTATTAACAAAATTACCATGAATTATCGCTTCCCTATTCCAAGGTTGGATGACATGTTGAACCAGCTAGTAGGTTTTAAAATCCTTTTGAAGATTGATTTGAAATGCAGGCATCATCAAATTTGAATTTGAGAAGAAAATGAGTGGAAGGCTGCATTCAAGATTCATAAAAGATTAAGAGTAGTTAATTATGCCATTTAGTTTGTTAAATGCGCTAGGAATTTTCATACGAATGATGAATCACATGTTGAATCCATGCATTCATTTGAAAGTTTCCAGTCATGTATTTTGAGATATTTTGGTTTATAGTTCAATACTTAACCTGCACAAACAACACCTTCAAAAAAATTTCACTATTCTTCAAAATGAGTAGTTGTATGTTAATATAAAAACATTCTCTTTTATGACGGACTATTGATATTCTTGGGATATGATTAGAAGGAGTTTGAGTATACTAGTCCAAAGTAAAAGTTATTCTTGATTGGCCAACACCCAATTAATAGTGTGTGCGAAGCTTTCATGGCTTAGCATTCTTTTACCATTGGTTCATTAACAATTTTAGTACCATTATTGCTCCAATTACAGACTACATGAAGAAATGTATTTTTTTTAGTGGTCTAATAAAGCTAAAGAAAGCTTTCAATTTATCAAACAATAGTTGTATGAAAATCCTATCTTTGCATCACCAGATTTTGATAAAATGTTTGAAGTTGATTGAGATGCATCATAAGTTGGTATTGATGAAGTGCTGAGTTAAGAAGGAAGACCTGTGGCATTCTTTATTGAGAAACTCAGTGGATTGAGTTTAATTCCATTGTTTAGACTTTAAGGCACTAGTGACATTATCTCATTCAGAGGGAGTTTTACTGTGTTTTGATCATGAAGCTCTAAAGTATTTGAACAATCAATAGAGCTTGAGTAAACAACATGGTAAGTGGGTGAATTACTTGCAAGAGTTTGTGTTTATTTTGAAGCATAAGATGAGAATCCACATTAAAGTTACATATACTTTATGCAAAAGGTTAACTTTACTAACTACAATGAAAGCACAAGTAATTGAATTTGATACTCTTAAATATCTTTTTCAAGAAGATGTTATCTTAGACCCATTGTATAAGGAGTTGTTGAGGGCAAGATAATTATTATCTTCATGAAGATTTATTTTTTATTTTTATTTTATGGGACTCATATATGTATTCTTGATTGTTCTCTAAGAGAGAAGTTATTAGAAAATTACATAGTGAAGGACACTTTGACCAATACAAGACTTTAGCTCTTCTTAAGGCGAGCTACTTTTATCCTAGGTTAAAACAAAGTGTGACGAGTTTTTGAGTCCTTGTTGGTTTTAAAATTTCATATCCAAGTAAATTAAATTAGTAGCGAGTTTTTAAAAAATTAGGATTCTTTTACTAGTCTTAATTTTAGATTAGTTAGGATATTGGTGGTACATATACAGTTTGTAATGAGACAAATTCATTATTCAACCAAATTATCTAGTTTGATAATTTCTCTTGGATTTTCTTATTATTATTCCTTGTGGATTCAAGGTTCTTGTTCCTAAGTTGAAGACGATGATGTTCTTCTCTTTCCTTTCATGTTTACCACTATGCTATGTTGGAAATCATAATAAATAAGCGAAGTCCCACACTCTTTAAGTTTTGATGCTTTTGTTAGCAGATTCATTCAAGCTTAAGGTGAAGCCCAAGAAGACAAACCTTCTCCGTTTGATCAATGTTGTACCAAATGAGAGCTCTTCTTATGCCTCGCCAACTAGACCCTTATCGTCATTGAGGCCAATGCCATCTATTTGAATGCTTCCAATACCAACACACTCCTCTGATGATCCCAAAGGATCTTGGAGAATTTGAAAACTTGGAAAGGTGGTGGTCATTAATTAGACTCTGGTAATCACCAATCAAGAAAACAAAGATAGAACAAATTAAAACCATTATAATTCTCTGACATTACAAAAAGTTAAGACAAGAAGAAAATATCAAGAATATAAGTATCAAATATTTGTTACACCCTTTCTATATTTATAACATTCCATTGGGTGCCTTCAATGTATACATCTCTTCTTGGTGTCTCCCTTTTGAGTGTTAAGCTTTTTTCATCTTTGGTATCTTGACTGGGAAAGTAGCCTCAATTAGTTCCAACTATTAGAGGTGTTTCCTCCAATGTTCAAGGGGTGGGAATTATCCATGTGGTTATGCAATTACACACACACACACACACACACACACACACATATATATATATATATATATATTTATATATATATATATATATATATATATATATATATATATATAATGTCTCTTATAC
>JAOXJP010290401.1:0-18885 GCA_025762735.1 Platanus orientalis | reverse complement strand
ATTGCGAATGGAGCTTTGTGGGATGGATTGAATGACCTCTATTCTATGTGATGAAGTTGAGACCTTGATTTACTATTGATGTAAGGATTGAAAGGTTTCTTATGGTGAATATTAGGTTTTCCCTTTGATTTCCTTTGAATCCCTCAATTCTTGCACTCTACATGTTTGATAAAATACCTCTTACAGATTTTACATATTACTTAAATATTTCTTGAATGTTTTCCGATTCCTTGTATGAGCTTAATGTCTCATATGTTAGATTATCTCAAATATATGTTGGCTTATGACAATTGGTGATGCTCTATTAACTCTCTATGTTAACCTGTTACTCTCTTTCGTGTGTTTTATTTGATTCATGTTATACCATGATGAATTGTGCTAATTCCATTAATCCTCATGTGGTCATGTTATTATTTACATCGGGTGATATCTCTTAGTGACATGTGCATGTTATCATTGACATGATTTACTCCCAGTTTTTCATGTGTCTCTTTACATGGAATTTCTACGTGAATTTTTTTTTTTTATAAAGGATTTGAGATACTTGGTTTTTAACCTATATAAACTTTGTCATAAAATGATTTTACATCCATGAGCACTTTATATATTCTTAGATTTGGGTCAAACATCTTCACTTACTTATAGGCATTTGACATATTTCACGTGATTTTTCACTACACCCTTGAGATTTTTCACGAGATAGAACACATGGATATTTTAAATGACATAATTATATAGTATCTACTTTATTTTACAAAAAACATGATTTTGGGACGTGGTTTTGAATGTGAGGATTTGATATGATACCCTTATATGGGAATATGCCCTATTGGGCTAGGAGACCCTTAAGTGGGTTGGTCCTTGTGACTTTTATATGTGTATGATCTTTATGACCCTAGAGACATTTATATGGGTTGGCTAGACTTAGCCCTGTAGACCCCTATGTGAGTTTCCCCTTGTGGGCCCAGAGACCCTTTTATGAGTTTCTCCTCATGGCCTCGTAGACTCCTTTGTGGGTTAGCCTTATAGCTTCAAGTACCCAATCATCGGGTCACATTAATAGGTGAAGACGGCCATTGTGCCTATTGGTCTTATGACCCCGGAGACCCCTTTGTGGGTTAGGCTTATGGCTTCAGGTACCCAATCATTGGGTCACATTAATAGGTGAAGACGGTCCTAGTGAACCAATATATGTTATATGATATGTTATGTCGGAGACCCTTATATGGGTTATATGATTTGGCTTGTCGGAGACTCTTGTATGAGTTATGTGATTTGTTTTACTGGAGACCCTCACATGGGTTGTATGTTTTGGATTTGATGGAGACTTTACATGCTTTATTTACATTAGACTTTATTATGTGATAGAGACCCTTATGGGTTAACATGTGGCATGTAGCACTTAGCATGAGGTACATAACACCTGGCATATACATATAGTACTTAGTAGGTGGCATATAGCATGTATCATATGCATGATTCAGTTTAATTCACTTTAGACTTTCTTGTGGTTATCTTGTGGCATGTATATACTCGTTTCATAGTAGAGATACATGTTTTGTAAATGTGATGTACTCTCATTCTTACTTTGATTCCTTATTTTACCTTGATTCTTTCTATTTGCTACTGTGATTATCTTTGGCTTCCTTTAATGTTGTATAAACTACATACCCTCCCGCTAAGCCCATCAAGCTTACCTTAATTGGCATC
This sequence comes from Platanus orientalis, assembly GCA_025762735.1. Lineage (NCBI taxonomy): Eukaryota > Viridiplantae > Streptophyta > Magnoliopsida > Proteales > Platanaceae > Platanus > Platanus orientalis. Next base: position 17,175 of record JAOXJP010290401.1, on the reverse strand, counting down.
ACCTGCAGATGCATAGGCACACATGTTTGATTGTGTCTTAGGAAGAGGAAGAGATGGGGAAGAGGTTTTCAAGCCCAAAGATGATACATTTCATTTCAGTTTTAGTTACTTTATCAGGATGTTGTACTTTGTTTGAGATGGGCCCCTTTATGGGCAATGATTGTATATACTTTATGGGCAGGTGTATGCCCCTTTTATTTTGGATGGTTATGAGATACTTTTGGATAGTCATGATGTTATTTATATTTCTGCTGCATAGGATTTTAGTTTACCATTGTTATTCTATTCCACTGCGATGTGTTTATCTTATGTGGATTTAAAAATGGATGTTAAAGGATAAGAAAATAAATTTATATGTCAAAAATAAATAAATGATGTTATGTGATTAAGTAAGAGAGTTAGTGATCCACTCCGAGCTCTTTGGTCGCTCTCTGCTATGAGAAACGGGTTTAGGAAGCATCATTCCCATGTCATGGATCTGAACCCGGCCCACTACATGGTCGCGGATTTGGGTCGTGACATCATATCTCTACAAAAACTTGTAAATTCGTGACTCTTGTAAGGGCTTCAAATGGCTAAGGAGTTAGGCTGTTGAAGTTTTATCCAACACTTAACAAAAAAATTGACATGGTAAAATTTATGCATTATGAATTTTTTTTCAAGTGTTATAAACAATCAGGCGTCAGGTCTGGGGACCAACCCATTGGGCCCCAAGACTAAACCAAGTCATCAGTTGGACCTTTGAGGCCTCTCAGATAAGACATAAGAGGTTTAAACCCAATGTGTGCCCTCCTTGTACTCAACGCATGAATTTACATGTTGTAAAATTCAGGCGTTGAAGTCACTTTCAGGAGTTAATGATGATTTTAGGTGTTAGGCTTGTGGACCCCATTTTTACATTCCAGAAGAACACCTAGGGGTCCCCAAACCCTATATAGGTTGTGACATGATACTTTGTCCATGCCTTACATAGGGGTCACACTCGATCAGGAGGGCGTTTGACCATCATTCCAATGCCTGAATTCCATGTAAGACTAAATTTCAGGCATTAAGCTAGAATTCAGGCATGGAGTCAAAAAACCTGTAATTAGGTTTGGGGGACTCACCCATCTTCTCTAATCTGAGATCAGTGATCCTCATTGGGTCCCACAGAGGTCCAAGACCTTTGATATTATATGGGATCTAAGGGATAAGGCCTAGGACACGTGTTTTGACACATAACAAACTTGAAATATGTCCCACTCCTCAATTTTACACAGAGTGAAGTTTAGGCATTAGACATAAAATTTAGGTGTTATGATAAAATACAAGCATTAGGATTTCAACTTTGATTTCATTTTTTACTTTATGCTTTTATCAATACCTTAATGTCTATTTTTATATAATTGGTTGTACATATGATAGAATACCCTTTATGATTTTTACTTTATGATTTCATTGTTTCGTATGATAGAATACCCTTCTTTTTTGCTCAATTTTTCATTTTATATATGCATTTATGTACGCATGTGTATGGCATGAAGGGTTCTCTGTATCTCTTTTAGTTGCATGCTCTAAAAATGTCACACATACACTTAAGAACCAGAATGAACCAAATCCATTCCATACAGGTTGTTGGATTACCCAATGCCTAAATTTTACTAACTGTGAAATTCAGGCGATGAACTTGAATTCAAGTGTTAAGCCTATAGGACCCACCTGCCCCAACCATCTAACAACCAGAGACCCATGTAGGGTCTATCCTATCCACAACACCCTAGTAACCCCTGACTAGCTTCAGAAGTGAAGTTGGGCTCACCTCTAGGCATTTGGGTGTCCAATGCCTAAATTCTACATTGAGTGAAATTCAGGTATTAGACATGAAATTCAGACGTTAAGCTAAAAGTCAATTGTTATTAGGCGGTAGAAAATGCAAAACTGATTTTGTTTAATTACAGACAGAACGTACCCCTATGACAATCAATGACATACATATTATGAGAAGCCATCCTAAAAAGGTGGGTGCAATTGGGATGCCTACCATCTTTCCCAACTACAACAAAACAACTTACCCTACTCTTTGATTACCTAGACTAGAAAGTTAGGGTCTAGAGTTTCTTTCCTTGATAAAGGAAGTTGAAGTCCAACTCCATCGATAAACCAGAGTTGGTGGTGACTGTTTTCTTGGTATTGTTATTTCAGTATTCTATATATGTGCATGATACAATAAAATATTAAAATATTTGAATAAAATAACTGAAACTACTTACTTGATTCAGATGATTGAACCTTCACTTAACTAGATCAAGGCCAATGTTTAACACAATGTCCTTAAGACAGATTCATCCTTCGCACTGGTGCTTATGGAATTTGGATGTCTGCCTCCCAAGATACAATGATCTTCTACACACATAAGCAACACTATAATCTGTGTGTCCGGTGAACCAACTTGTGCTGTTCCTCTCTCTTACACTAATCCTGACATGGATGCACTATGACACTATTTGCTTGACCGAAAATTGAATGAATGAAATGATGGAGGGACCTCTTATTTATAGATTTTTCGTGTCTGTTCGGAATAGGTATATGGACACAACGTTTTATTCCGAACAGTCACAAATGACCAATAGTTGCAATCTAGTAGCCACCTACACATTTGTATGGAACAAACATGTGTGAAAGGGAATGATTTAAGAGACACCTACATGTCCGTATGGAATGGACATGTGTCAATAGGTGTGATTTAATAGCCACATGTGTGTCTATTCAGTCCAATAGTCTCCAAGGGCATAACTGTAAAACCGTACGAATAGACACACCCCCATAAGGGCAAAACTGTAAAACCTATTCATAAGGGACATGTCCCCACTGGTGTAACCGATTATGGGAGAAGGCAAAAAGAAAAAATAGTAATAAAAAATTATATTTATTTTTTCTTATTGACCCAACCCAACCCGACCAGGCCCAGTTCTGTTTAGCACGCGTGTGTATATGTTTAAATATAGGCCTAGCCCATGTTGGCTAAGTCTTCCCCCATCGATAAAACAACGTTGCCCCTTGGGGCCCAAACTTATGTTCAACATTAGTGTGTATGAACACACAAAGTTTTATGGTTTAGTCCATGTGGGACTATTCAAAGTTCACACATTTTTACTAGTTTTACCAGTGATCAACTAGGCACTTTTGGAGACAATTTCTCATTCACCCATTAACGGTTTTGAGCATCCAACTATACAACATTGTTCTCCTTATTGAGGTGAACACGAAACCATATGGATTTGCCTAAAACAACTTGTGGGTCCCACTTTTATTTTGGCTTAAACATGCTCACACAGTCAGATTTTCAATCTAGGTGTTTCAAAACCGTTTTCTAACAAATCCCACCAGCCTTCAGGCAGCTATAGAGGCTCTATCTCTCCAAGTGACCCTGCTTCAAAAATCCCCTAACAACCGCCCGAGAATCCAGTGGTCAATCTGTTAGTTCTTGTAGCCCTAGGACTCCTCGAGCTTCAAATACCCCAAACATGGCTCATGGCAAAGACCTACAGAAAATATGGGAGCATCATCAGTCAAGAATTCGCCATATGCCCCAAAAGGGATTTTTGACCCAGTTTTTTGTCCGAGTATCGTAATTCAGAGTGGTCAGAGCCTATAGTTAGCAAAAACTAGGGGACATCTTCCATCAGAAGAAATATTAGATTAATTTTACCATCTTGCCATTTTAATATTTTCTGAGAGCATTTTCAGGTCAGGAAAACCCTGATCTTACCTCCTTGACCTTATCGTAATTTGGTTCCAACTGATGCATTGTGACCAAACTATCCGAGACTTCAAAAATGGACACTGACTTTGCATGTTTCCAAGCCTAGTAACTCAAAAAGTAAAGTCCCTAGGTAAAAAGACTTTATTTAATGCATTTGGAATTAATGAGCACATTTCCTCATTAATGCCCATTAATGCATTCACACTTAAGAGATATTTTGGATAAACCCTTGGATTAGCATCTTTCCATGTACACCCCATCCATCTACCCATGGATCAATAATTTGGATTTCAAATTTCTATGGAACCTACATGCAACCTTTCATCTAGCATCAACACATCCTAACCCTAGATGGCCTTCAACCAATCAAGAAGCTTGTTTTAGGAATATATTCCTCCCATTGGTCCATCTCATCAATCCATGTGAGCTAAACCAAACCAATTCCCACCCTTCTCTAAACTAGCACACTTTCATCCTAACCTAGATAGTTCCCAACCAATCAAAGGGCTTGCTCCATAGATAAGCTTCCTCCCATTGGCCCATCTCACCAACCCATGTGAGCTGAACCAAACCAATCTTCACCTCTCCTTAAGTTAGCACACTTTAATCCTAACCCTTGTTGGCATTCAACCAATCACAAGAGGAAGCTTTTGGTGACATGGATTTGGACTTGTTTCCCATTGGTCCACCTCACCTATCCTTGTGAATTAACACAAATTCACCCCAACCCTAGATTGATTCATGTACTTGAACATCCTACCCCTTGATTCCCATTGACCAATCAAAGAGACATATATAGGTGACATGGCCTAAGACCTGTCTTCCATTGGTCCATATCACCAATCCATGTGAATTAGCATACAACCATCCTAGCCCTTGGCTAATTTAAAACAAGAATTTCATCCCTAGAAGGCCCCTAGCCAATCCCAAGCTTTGGCTAAAGATAAGCTCTCCACCTCATAAGGGCTAATCCTAGCCCTTCATCTCATGTACTATAGGATGAATCCCAACCCTTGCCTCAACTAAATTTGGGCTATTAATAACACAAATTTTGTGCACAAAAAGAAGTTGGCAACTAAGAACAAAAAGAAAGAGAAGAGGAGAAGAAAAAGAAAAAGGAAAAGCTAAGCAAGCCCTAACCCTAAGCACCCCCCAACCAAGGTAAGCCCTAAACTAATTTTAGGCTAGTTTCATATGTAGGATATTCTCTTCACACAAGCTATTATGCAGCTGAATTTCTGCCTATTAAATGCTTTGAATTCGAGTTACATGGTGGAGGCTCAACTGCCTCTATTTATGTCGTTTTCTGACCAATGCATAGTGTAAAATTTTTATTGATTTTTTTACTACTTAGAATGAGCTCAAATTTTAGTATGTTATGGTGAGCACGTATTCCCAGTCTCATATTTAATTTGGTGATTTTTGGAGTTGAGAAATTCCTCAAGATGGCCCCCCAAACAGACCCCAAAATCTAGAACTTATGTGACCTTGTTCAACCAAATTTTTGTTGATTTTTGTTTGATTTTTGTATATATGTTCTTGGTCTAAAATTCATATATGTTATTCCTCTATCAACTGTCTACTTATACACATAATTCTAAGATTTTTAAAAAACCCTAAGGGGTCTAAAACTCGAGATATCCAACTGCTGGATTTGCTCCCAGTAACTAAAGGTTGAATATAATAGAAATAAATTTTAGGCGTTAGACAAACAGGCGTCAAGGGAAAAATTAGGCGTTGAGATCTAGGACCGACCTTAAGGAGCCTTGATTTTCCCTAAACCTGGCTTTAGGCTCTCACAATCCTCCAGAATCCAATCTTGTGCTTAAGCACCTCTGTGGGCTCTAATTCCTCTCCCAATGCTTGAATTTAATTTTTGGAGTTAAGTAGAGAAATTCAAGCGATAAGCCTGTGTTAAAAATCACTTTTTCAAAATTGTCTAAGTGTGTCTACAACCTAGGTACAACTCAAAGACCTAGGAGAAAACCACCCCTCTGAGCCCCACTAGTGTGGCCCAAAACCCTAGGCTAGTTGCTGATCCTAGCACCCAATGCCTAAATTTACCATAAATTAAATTTAGGCATTCAACATTCAAGCTTCAGACTAAAAGTCGGGTGTTAAGCTTGCATAGGATGAGCATTTGGCCCACTCTTTGAGGACCAATGTCTATCCCCTTGGGGACCCCACCTTTAAGGGTTGGCCCTTATGACCCTAGAGAACACTCATCTACCCCATCTAGGGGTCCCACAGCCCTGAGACCCACAAAAACACCTCAATAAATCAGGTCAAAATGCTGACCTGATGAACTCTCAATGCCTGAATTTTACCCTAAATTAAATTCAAGAGTTGAATAATTAGGAGTTGGATTAAAATTCAGGCATTAAGCCTGAGACACAGAAAAACACAATCCCTTTTCTTTTCTCCTATTTATGTCAGAGTTAATTCCAACCCTAAAGATCAATCAATGGGCACTTTGGAGGGGTCCATCATCCCTCAAAAAGTCACAACCATGAGGGGCTCTCCTGTTAGTTAGAGGATTTAACAGAAAAATAATAGTTTCTGAATTTTCTTGAAACCAACACCTGAATTTTCCCTGAATTAAATTCAGGCATTGAATGTTAATTTAGGCGTTAAGCCTAAGAAAATTACAAAAACCAGCATCTTCCACATTTCACAAGCAAGGACTTTAACATAATTCAAAATATGTATAAATGAGAGAAGCTGTCCTAAAAAGGCGAGTATTTGGGGTGTCTAACACCTTCCCCAAATACAACTAAACAACTTATCCTTAATCTCAAGGATTCAGATCAATTTTAGGAGTTAAACCCCTAGACCTATGGGTCTATACTTCTCCTCTTCCCTGAAGAGGAGAATCAATATCCAACTCCATCGACTAACCCCGAGTTGGTGGTGACTCCCAAAAAGCCTAACCCAAGGGTTAGCAACCCGCGCACACCCCCGATGATCGCACTGAAGTGTAGGTCAAAAACCATGGACGGGTGGGGGAATCCGAACCCCCTAGACCCCGATGTCCACAGAATAACGACTTTGCTAGGGATTGTTTGATCTCTACATGTACATAATTTCGAATTATGTTAAATATTTGCTTTTCATTTCTTATATTCATTTGCCTACATTGCTCACATGCTTACTTTCTTTCACATGTCTGCATTGTTTTAGATTATATTTAGGTCACTCCATTAGTTAGGATAACATTCCATCTTCAACACTTATTCAAAATTGTCATGCTTTAGGATAAAGAACATGCTTACTTTAGTTCTAGGGCAGCTTGAATTAGTTAGTAGGACTAAATCCACCTTTGAACAACTTGTATGAGTACATCTCTATTAATTTTCACATTTTTCACAAAATGAGTCCAAGGACACGACACTACACCAATTTATCACTCTCATTTACCCTATCTAGGTCATTGCCTACCAATGGACCGACATTGGATCACCATATAGGATGAGAACAACATCTGAGCAGTGGTTGTTATGTCAACGTGGCCAGTCCGAGTTACCAAAGCCAATTATCATCCCATGATCCAATCTTTTTTGGGGAACTATTTAGACTGGTACATTTATCTTTTAGAATCTCAAAGAAGCATGCATACGTAGTCATTTACGGGTTGAAGTTATTTAGGCTACACTTAATAGCTTAGAAGTCTAGCTTTAGGAATTGTTTTTCGGGTTGTGACTGTTTGCTTGCATGATTGATTAAAAGAACCAGGAATTCATGTCCGATTTAAAAAAAAAAGTCCAAACCTACTTTTTAGATAACTTAGACTGAATTTTATTTTCTTATCTAAGTTTGACTACACTTCACCCGTTTTGCTTAATATACGTAATGCGAAAGTGTAGATTGGATAGGCATTCCATGAATGAAGTAAATACAAACCATTCCATAAAAGTAAATGAATAATCACATCCAAGTCATCAAAAGTTAAAATAAACAAAAGTACATAACCAAGTAAAAATGTCTGAATCTGTCCCTCTCAAAGACAAAAAAGATAAAAAAGAAAGAATCCCATCTATCTAAGTCAATCATTAGAGTCATTGTCCACCTGCTTTACGGTCTCCTTGCTCCCCATGTGTTTCTTCTTTCGACAGTATGAGCGGCCTTCCCCAAAGCTGATGGTGTCATCACCATGGGACTAAGAAATACCCTCTCCCAGACTAGTCCTGAATGAACTCTCATCTGCCTATAAAGGAGCCATATCCATGATGACAATGGCCACCAAATCTATGTGCACCTCTGGCTCAACCTCAATAAACATAGAGGGCATCTCAGTGTCTCTTTCATCACCACCTTTATCCCCAGGAACAGGAATCTGCTTCAGCAAATGCAAAACAATTTGAAGACAATCTTAGAATAAAAAAAGGGAATTTTATTGGAAAAGAAAACTAGTTTTCTATTTGATACATCCTCGACTTCCTTCTTGTGCCCTTCCTTCAGGGTTGAGACCTCTATCAGATGAGCTTGGTGCTTTTGCCCTACCAAGGCAAAGGACCTAACCAACTTGTGGAGGGCACTTAAGTACACCTCCCTTGAGACCTACTATAAGTACACAACTTTATCAAACATCTTAAAATACACAATTTAAAAAAAACATCATTAAAATAAATTAAGTTATACCTGAGTCACAGTCTCTAGAGGTACCCACCCCTCGGGAAGCTCCGCATTAAGCAAAGGATCCTCAGCCACTCCACCCTCAAGGTTGATCACTACCACCACCTCGGGTATCACTCCTACTAGATCAGGCTCAAGTACATGAATCTTTCTCTTCCTTCCCCTTCTGGTAGGAGGTGCAGGTGCTTTTACGGGGTAGGCCTCGGCTGCCTAATAAAGTCAAATGAATAAACCATCATTATATGTTTTAAAAACAAATGAAAAAAATATAACAAAAGGCTTTACAAAAGAAAAAAAAGTAAAATAAACTCACCTGGGGCTCGGTGGGTGCCTAAAGGCCCGTAAGACTGAGTGGCCCACCACTCATTATGATCTTTGCCCTAATCCAAGAAGACTGAGGCTTAAATGCCTTTCTCTTCTCTACCAACCTTACCCTCAATATCAATGACCCGAGGGGATGAGTGTAGGACCACAAAATCCTCCACTCCCATGCCTACATAATGCCAACACCTCTCTCCAAGGTACATGGTGTCTCATTATTGGCTTTCAATACGATCCTCTAACGAGAACAGGTCCAAGCCAAGGTTTGAGCGAGAGCAGCATCCCTCTCTAAGATCCATCTAGTCTAGGGATGCCTCTTAACCTACACAATACATAATGGAATTTACAATATGATTTTCAAAAATGAATAAAAAATTAAATAAGCAAAACAAAAAAAAAAAGAAAGATTGTGTACTTACTTGAGCAATAGAGGTCTAGGTCTCATCGGAAGACGAAGATGGACTTGCAGACTTTGTGGTGGTGTTTGAGACCTTCCACCTTGCCACACAAGGGAAAGGAAACACCTCCTCACTCCTCTATGTGGGAGCCGAAGGTGGAAAGTGCTCGTAGCACCACACCTATAAAAAGGAAGAAACCTAAAGTTAAAATACAAATGAAAGAACAAGCAAAAAATTAAGATAACAGTGATGGTAAAATATACCTCCTATAGGAAATACAACCCCGAGAAAGAATGAGGGCCTGCCCAATTGAGATCTCGTTCATATTGGCATACATCCACCCGAGGGCAGATCTATCCCAACTGTAAGTCCCCACATAGCCTAAATCCTCTAGTGTGGGCAGTAGATAGAAGTACACCCGATCACTCTTCCCACAAAAGATGGATCAGGTTAGCATGTAGAGAAGGAATGTATGGGTAGAGAAGACTATCTCAACCTTTGAGCTCTCCTCCATCGCCCAGACATACTTCTTCTCGAACCAAGAAGGTAGGACACCATTCGTGTCCTTGTAGTACTCTACTTGTTGTGGCCCTATACACCTTGCCACCAACTCCGCATTTGCATCATCAGTAAAAGGCAGGGGTGTATCATCCATCAAAAGCCCTATCATCATGAAAAGGTAAATGGGAGGCAAGTCAATCTCTCCCATGGGTAGGTGGAAGGTTTGAGTGATTGGCGACCATCTCTCATAAAGTGCCATCATTAGAGCTTTGTTCACTTTCAATACGGGCAAGCTCAGAAAGGGCCCAAAGTCTAGGTCCCACACTCTCTCTTGGACCTTGGAGAACATACACTCTCACAAGGCCTTGACTGGGACCATAACCCATATCTCTCCACCCTCCCTTTAATCTACAAAAAGAAATACATGAAAATATGTTAAACAATGTTTAAACACAAAGGGAAGTCCATTGAAACTAAAAGAAACATAAAATTTCAAGATAATGGAACTCTGGTCTCAAGCCTAACACCTAAATTTTTTACTTAATGACTGAAGTTTGCCTAATGCCTGAAATTTAGGCCAACGCCTAAATTTTCAATGCCTAATTTTTAAAAGACTGAAGATTCAGGCATTACGCCTGTTATTTAGGTCTATTACTTTCGGGAGTTGGAAAAATCCAAAAATAGTCAAAATCATTTCAAAAACTCCCTAAATTATTTTGAAATATAAATTTAAGAAAAATAAATTCTTCAAAACCATTTTAACATTAAAAAATTCAAAGAAATTCAAACAAGTTTGTCAAAATCAAAAGAACTCAAAGAATCTTACACAAAATCTTTAAAAGAACTTGAAAAACTCATGGAAATATGAAAATGAATTAATAAATCAAAAACTTACCTCATCTGCCACTAGATTCCTCCATAACGTCATCTCTTGTGTAGAAAGGAGTGGGAAGTGCTGACTTGATCCACCTCGACTCATGGTTGAGAGAATGTATTGTTCTTAGAATTTTAGAAATGCAAGAGAAGAAGGTTTTTTGGAATCTCTCTCTCGGTTTGTAACTGAAATATGGAAAGTGACAACATAATAGATAAAGACATGTTCATAGGCCATTTAAAAACTTGTAACTACTCTCAACGCTTAAATTTTAATTAAATTAAAATGAGGCATTAAAGCAAAATTAAGGTGTTAGGCTTAATCTCTGCATAATATTGCCTTCAACTAAAAAATTACATTTTTAACCCTTTATTCATGCTTGTGTCTATAAACATGGATCACAGACCTGTATACTTGGATCCGTACTCCACAACCTCCATGAATTTTGTAAATACCCTAATTTCCCTTCCCCCTGAGGAGCGGAAGATTTATAAGAACTAGAGCCGATTTGGAGCAACACTAACACTAGCATAAATCAACTTGGATTGGCCACTGTTAAAGGCAGCCACTTCATTTTGGGACCCTTGGTTTTCTATTTCAGAGACTAAGAACTCACACCCACTATTGAAGAGCTCGAATCCTTCTTAGATTGGGAGCATTGTCTTGGTGTCAGTGTCATGATCCCGACCCACAAGCATAGCTATCTCAAAGACTTCCATGCATTGAGCATCTCCAAAGTTTTCCTGCCTAAAGAAGCTTCAGGGGAATATGTACACTGCCCTTTCGACCTCTAATTGGAAAGAAGTTGAAAGTTGGAGATTTCGCAAACCCAACCAAGTTCAGAGTATTCACTTTGTTTGTCTTAGGATAACTGTTATTGTCACACAACCGTTATCCGATAAATGGCATCCTGCTCGATATCTTAGGACAACACTTATAGAAGAAGACCCTCACACCCATGATCATATCTAAGACTATTTCTAATCTCTCTTATTGTGCTCGACATTGTCGAGGTCGGTTATATGGTTGCTCAGCTTTCTTGCAAGCCTATCTATGGGAACATGTGACTATTCTTTCATCTTTTCCGACCTGTGTGTCTCGTGATTTAACTCTAGTGCAGATACATGTCAACAATCGACCCTTGCCAATCAAAGCCATGACATCTGATTGTTAGGGTCTACTATCCACTATGCTCCCTGAACATATCACTTAGTGAGTCAAGTGGCATAAAGTAAGTTACCTACTTCTGGCAACCGAGGATCGCACATACATGATCATTACAGGGGTATTTCAGAGCACTCCTACCCATACGTGTCCTTCAACAATTTTCCCTCAGATAAGATCTCTTTGATTTCTCTATGGCCTTTGAAGATATCTTCAAACTTGATCATTGTACATCTACTCACACATAATCTATACTGACCACCTTATAGGACAACTGCATACCAAGGCTGCTTGGCATTCACCACTTTTATCTGTCAAAGCCTAAGCTATGACATCATCTTATGAGCATTGGCCTCTTCACAAGCCTCCTATATAGCCTGACACCCCTGGAGCATCCCCTTCCTCAAACAAGAGGCGACACACCATCTACATCACATACAGAACCTTCTTATGCACAGGAAAAATATGAGTAAGCACTATTAGACTTAGCTGAAGAGTAGGCTTTACATACCCAAACCAAGGCTACCTTAGAAGCTAAGGCACATTTGTGTATAGAGACCGAGGTATCGCGTGATTGCACTCAACATTGGAACAAAACTCACTCCAAGCTTATTCTTTCCTTGAAAAGCAATCTCAATGATAGTAGAACCTCCCATGAGGATTTGGGAATCAAAATAAGGCACAACAACAACATGGCCTTCATACAAGATCAGTGGATATAGTCATGGGCTCACGAGCTGAGAAAACAAATCTTTTCCTTGGACTATAAACCAGTGCCACCTCCATCACCACCTCTAGTGGTGCTCAATCTTTAGATTACTTCTTATACCTTCATTTCCGATGTATTGGGCCAAGTACCCCCTTCTTTTGTAATAGTTTCCAGTGTATATATGTATAAAGTTTTACTTCCAAAATCTTCCTATTAATATAAGGATATGAATTCACCTGTATGACATATTCACTTGTTAAACTATCTAGTTACTAAATATGAATGAATGTAAAGAATGAATGCTACAAAAAATAATAATGAATCCCTTTTTCTTAACCCAATCAACCAAGCTATAATAGCTTCCCTAGAGACTCGACTATAGAAGAGGAAGGCATAACTTAGTGAAGCTATGGCCGACAAGTTGACGCCTCCACCTACAACAAGCACTACACCTCCTACCCATCTAGAGGCATCCTTAGGAAACCCACCTCCCAACAAGATGGGTCCTGAAGATATCCTCTCGGATAAGTACAAGTCTGAAGTAAAGCGATTGATGGGGGACTTCATGTGTCGGCATGGTTGGACAGCCACCCCTATACATGGTTCTTCCTCTTCACCACCCTAAACTTCTCTACCACCCAATAGCCAACCTAACACCAATGATCAGCCTCAAATCCCTACACTCACCAAATTCAAGAAATTGATGTTTGAATACTTGTTAAGGCAAGGAGGACCTCATGGACATGGTACAGTCTCTGAACCACCTTCTTCTAATACTTTCAAGTAGACTTCGCCTTTTGGTCAATCCCACCGGAAAGGTCCCATCTATGTCACAACCTTGCTTCAGACTACCACGTACATGTAGCTAGAAAACCGCTCCTTATTTGACTTAGAGGAATAGTATGGGCCATTGGCAACTAGCAGAACAGGAAAAGAGATTGCTACCCCTCCCAATGATGATGAGACCAATGCAAGGTTGGCTAAGCTCATAGCAGAAGTGGAGTTGATGAAAGGGGGGCAGTTCCCTATGTCTATAGACTTTGAGGATCTCTATATCCACCCTGGGAGTGTATTACTACCAAACTTCTAAATGCTAAATGTTGAGAAGTATAATAGTACCACTTGCCCCAGGATACACTTGTGCATGTACTACAATGCTATGTTCCAATGGGGACATGATGAGCGCATCTTAGTGTAAATGTTTGATCAGAGTTTGGAGAAGAATGTAGGGAAATAGCTGGCAAGCTAGGACAAGAGCAATATCAGCACGTGGAGGGCCCTAACATGGTCATTCCTCAACCACTACAGGTTCAACCTCGAGATGCTACTAACTAGGGAAGATGTAGAAGGAATGAGACCCGTCACAGGGAAGAATATCAGGGACTTTACTTATAGGTGGAGACTGAGAACCTCTAACCTGAAACACCCTATGTCTAAGGAGGACATGATATCCACCTTTCTAAGGACATTGGGTCCCACCTACCAGCTAATGCTCCTAACTGCCTCACAAAGCAACTTCGCCAAATTCGTCGACAAAGCCATAAAGGTGGTGTTGGCCATTAGAGCAGGTCTAGTATAGGATGCACCTCCTACCCCCATCAGTTCCACCAGAACAATGCCGAAGAAGGCAGCCGTCACCCGACTAGAGACTAACATGGTCCAAGCTATTGACGTCCCTCAGCTCAGTCAAAATAATGATCATGGTCTATCTTAACTGTAGCCAACTCAAAGCTACCCTCTATCCATGAACATTGTTCCTCCTTAGACACATCAGTTTTACCAACCAAGATACCAAGGTACACCCAGAGAAGAAAAAAAACAGAGAAAATTCACCTCATTTCCATATTCATATAAGTACATAATGGAGTACCTCATCAAAAATAGATTGTTGCAATTGATTGATCCGAGACCTCCACCTTACCCTTTACCCTATCGCTACAATCTAGCAGAACATTGTGAATACCATCAATCCCTAGGGCACACCATTGACAGGTGTTTCTATCTAAGACATGACATATAAGACCTGATTGAGGAAGGTAAGGTATCATTTAATCTCATACCCATAAATCCTCCATAAAATTCGAACATCATCCAAAATCTACTCTCCGACCATCAACCACCTAAAGGATTCAATATAATCAGTCTCTCTGACATCCAGTTTAACCCTTTTAGCTTCATCACCAAGATTTCAAAACCCAAGAAGATCATTTTCTTACTTGATACTAACCAAGTGTCCACCCTAAATGGATACTCCCCCACACCTATTCCCCCTCCTGAATATGAGCATTTGCTCACACATATGTGGGATATGACCCCAGATAGCCTAATAACAATCCTTCCTCCTGACACAGACATGTATGAGGAAGGTTCAACAACTTATGACCCATTTTCATCCCCTCATATCATCCCATCACCCCCATTATATTCATAACTCACCAATCTTTCATCCTCCTACCAAGTCATTAACATTCCCCCACCCACCAGAATATAATATTTGTTGAACAGAGTCCCTTTGGGCTATCTATTGGGGAAAGTAGCAAATCCTGAGTTAACAAAGGATGAGTTAAAGGAACTCACAACTTTTATCACTAGGTCAGGCAGAGCCTCCAAACCAGTCACATATCTGCATCCAGAAGGGAAAGGGAAAGAGAAAATGATATAAGAGGAAGATAGAGGTACAAAAGAAAAACAGGGAGGAAGAAGAAAAGAGAGAGAATGAGTTTTTGAAGTAGTTATTCAAATGTCTCACATGTTCTTGATTGAGCACTTGTCCAAGACGCCAACACAAGTTTTGATTTTGGGTCTTTTGTTGACATCCAAGCAGCATAGAGAGAGATTTTTGGGCTTATTCAAAAAGTCCTTTGTGGATGCCTTTTGTCACACCCGACAAGCTTAAAAACATGGTGGCTAGAGTATCAACACCATGAGTCATGACATTCTCAGAGGATGAGATTCTTGAGGGTGACATTGTGAACAACCGAGCTATCTACATCATAGCCTGACATTCTGACATGTGTATCCCTTTAATTTTGGTGGACAATGGGTTTGCCCTGAATATCTATACAAAGGATACGTTAGACACATTGGGAGTCCCCTAAGATTGTGTGAAACCCAACCCATGTAACATAAGGGCCTTCGACAACTCAGTCGTGGCGAAGGAGAAGTGTACATCCCCCTAGTGATAGAAGGGAGAATGTTCCAAGTTTAGTTTCAAGTATTGAGCATACCATCCTCCTTCACAATGTTGTTGGGAAGACCATGCATTCATCAAGTAGGCGTAGTCCCATCCACCCTCCACCAGAAAGTGAAGTTCATCATCCGTGACGAAGTGATCACAGTACCGTTTGTCATAGATGTGATCACAATGACAGGATATAAGATATTGGGAGTTAAAAACCTTCAGGCCACGAATACTTTCACCTTGTACCAATTTGAGGTTGTGCATACAAAGGAAGAAATGACAAATTTGAAAAGGAAAGCTAAAATATTTCCACCAAAATTCCGCATGATGGCCAAGATGAAATTCAACCCAGACAAAGGCTTAGGCAAATTTTCTCAGAGAAGGAAGAAGCCCATCAAATCCATCAGAGTGCCACACAAGGAAGGCCTAGGGTTCAAACCTCTGATAAAGCAGTAGTTCAAGAGGAATAAGAAGAAGAAAGTCAGCTACAAGGCTGCATAGCACTTTAAATCCAGCTTCAATCTACCCAAGACATGCATCACTTTACCAACTGAACCACAAGCTCCATTACCCTTATCAGTACCACCCAAACACATCATGGAATGTGCACAAACAAGACCAGTTGTTATCCCTCCTCTAAACACCAGTCATCACTCTACCTATAATCTTGAGGCTACTTCTCATACCCCTATGTTCATCTTTAAGCCATCCATCCCTGAGGTAGGGGAAAGTTCAACCCCCAACACCTTTAAACATAAGGAGGACAACATAGCTCCCCTAAGTCTACTCTCTCTCCCTAGAGACATCATGGAAGCATTGAAATTAGTTATTGCGAGTGAAAAATTAGACTTAGGTGAGATTAACCCTGACCAGGTCAACATGTCAGAAACATGGGTACCTATATATGCTACAGAGCCAATCGAATAAGCCAACTTAACTACAACGAAGAACCAGGTGATTGATTAATTGTTGGATTGAGGAAAAAGGCTAGAGAAGCCAACTTATTTCACTCTTGTTTCACATTTTCAAAAGCTTTAATCTTTTCTTTTTACAACTTCGTAATAAAAACTACATAGGACTTGATCCCTACTGACTCATTTTGTCAAAACATTTAACCAGTACAATTGTAAGGGGTACGTAGGCAACCTGAGACACAACTTCAAGTCCAGTTGCTTTTGAAAACAACATTTTTCTTTATTTCTTTACTTGTATAGTCGAAGAAGTACGTACTACTTGATCTTGACAGAACAATGTTTTCATAAGCATTTATGTTTAAAAGTCAAGTATGTAGGCAACCTGAGATGTAACTTTAGGCTCAGCTGTTTTTCAAAAAATATATATAAATTTGGTCCACCTCTTAATACTAGAACTATGCCCGATTTGATCCCAAGTGAACCAACTTTACTAAGCTTATGATCAGTGCAAACATCGGATATGTAGACAACTTGGAGCATGATTTCAAGTTAAGTTTCTCCTCAGGTATTAAACACCCTTTTCATGTAAATTCATACTAAAAGCTTTTGTTTCTAAAAATAGGAACAAGAAGAATGAATGATGAGGAAATGATGGTGAAAGAGATGATTAATGCCTTTGAACACCAAGAAAAACAAAATCTTCCATTGGTAGATAACCTCTAAGAGATCAATCTTAGGT